>PVLD010016945.1:0-43410 GCA_004027595.1 Dinomys branickii
GGGACGAAGGAAAGGATAAAAGAAAAAGACAAAAATGTATGTATGTATATATGAATATACATATATGCAGGAGGGCTAACATGGTTCTACTATTGTATTATATCACTTAATACTAAGCAATAATCGATGACGGGTTATTTGATCAATCTTGTATGTCTGTATGTGTTATCCTGAACACACACTTCGAAGAAATCAATATGTAAAGCAGCAACTATTGGTGTTTGTTGTTGTTGTTGTTGTTGTTGCTGTTGTTGTTGTTTGCCTGTTTTGTTTTTTGTCTTTGGATTTTTGTTTTTGTGTTTTTTCTGTTGTTGAGAGGATTAATTGTCTGACTAAATTTGCATGTCTGTATATGGGTTCATATATTTACACCTCAAAGATATCAATGGATAAAGCAATAACCACTGTTGAGACCATATCACCTTGTCTATAGATTAGTTGTGATTGTACTATTTTTTATGCTAATTGGTGTCTGTTTGTCAATATGTTTTTGTACTTTTATGTTTTTGTGCTTTTATTTTTTAAAATAAAAAAAATCATAAGATTTTTAAAACAAGCCATTTGGTAAACCTATGACCTCCTATATGAAATCCAACCCACATCCTGGTCTCTAAGACCTGACAGGCAATACTAGACTATAGCCTGGAAATCTTAGTATCACCCCATTTCCTTACTCAGATGAAATTCCTTTTGTGTAAAGTACCCTTTCCTGATTTGCCTGAAAGCACTGCACTGTCTCCATTACTAGGACAAAATACCCAAACCTGCAACTCAAAGAAGGAGAAGGTCATTTTTGGCTCATGGCTTCAGGGATTTGAGCCCGTGGCTGGCTGACTCCCAGGCAGAAACATCGTAGTAGAAGAGCATGAGCCAAAGCTGCTTGCTTCGTGGAACAAAGCCAGCAAGGAACGCACCAGAGACCAGAAGTAGTACCCAATGTCTTGTTTCCATGACCCACCCAGACACATTCAACTAATCCTGTAGTAGCCCCCAGTGGAATCAAACTGACAATCCATTTAACTCTCCCATTCCACTCTTTATCAGCTTGACACCCGAACATGTCTCCTTAAACCATACTTATTCTCCAAATAGGCAACAGCTAAGTGATAATTCCACCTAATGTAACTGTCATGTGCAACCAAAGATACACGAATTTGCTTCCCCAAATCTTAACAGTTCCACTATCACCCTAAAGTCCAATTCCAACATTTACTCCAAAACTCAAGATAATCGCTCAGCTGTTAAACCCCCAAAATTCAAGCACCATGTTCAATAATCCCAAAATGAGATTGTACCAGGTAAATATTCCCACTTCAAAAGGGAGGAATAGGGAAATAGAAAAGAAGAGGACCAAAGCATGACTGAAACCCAGCAGCGCAAACATTAAGTCCTTTATCTCCATGTTTAGCATCTGTGCACACAGTGGTAAGGTTTGAGCTTAGAAGGCTTGAGCAGCTCCACCCCTGTGACTTCACTGATGCAACCCCTGTAGCATCTCTCTTGGCCTGGCTCCTCTGGCTACCTGCGGCTTTCTCAGTGGATGTTCCATGTTCCTGGCATTTCGAACTTCCTGGGATCTCCACTCCACCTTCAGTTTTATCCCCACGGTTTTATGTACTGCTCTTTCAGGGACTCCTTGCCTGGTCACCCAGGCCTTCCTTTGGTATCTAAGTGGAATCTTTGTATACCACATGCCAGAACAACTAGCATCACGTGGATGATGCCAAAGGCTGCTGCCAGCTAACGCCAGACTCCCTCAGACCATCACTCCGTGCCCCATGGAGACACACCCAGAAATGTGCTTTCCTAATCCCCTACACAGCTCTAAAGCCAATTAAGTTTAAAATCCAGCTTAATTGTCACATATACATACAAAATAAGTCCCTGTCTCAGGGCAGCTGAGCATGACTCAGATTCACAAAGATTGGAATTTTCTTCCCTAGAAACTACAGTGAGAACCCTTGTGAAAGAGCTTAAATTGCTTTCCCTCTTGCTTTAAATTTCTGTAAGACTTACGAGAAGACCAAACTCTACCGGTACTGGCAGATCAGAAGGCATTTTTTCTGCTAACAACCTTGTCCTGTCCCATGTTGCACACTGTTGTTCCTCCTCCACTCCAGAAATGCAAACAGTTTTCATTTATTTCTACTGAACATGGTTCCTTTTTCTCTGATGTTGTCTCGACTGAACCTGAGAAGCTGACATAATTGTACAATTCCTATCTGCTGAAAGTTGAACTTTGAACAGTAACTGGAGATCTGAGCAGATAAAGGCATCTGACAAGAATTTGTGCTTGACAACACCAGCACTTTCTCTTCTGAATAATAATATAACCAATTCAACACTCTCTGTTTTCCTGCTGTTGCAGTGTTGAATTCAAGTGTCAGTATGACCTGACTGTTTATCGGGTATGAACTCAATTAATTTGTGTCCAGACGCATTAATTGTTCTTAATTCACATTTGCCTGTTGTGTTTGGTCCTGACCTCTGCTCCCACTTTCGCATGGAAATCTTCATCTCAGTAGAAACACCACCAGCTCTGGCGTACAGCCACTCCTTGCTGATTCTGAGGAAGACTCTCCCCTGTCACCACCACTGCTGAATTTCCTTGAATTTATCTCAATGACAGGTTTGGAGAGGCTACTTTTAAAAGACAGAGTTTGAAAGTGATAAATTCTCATTAACTCTTTGTTATTCTAACTCATGAAGGAACGCTTGGGATGCACACAAGAGCACTGCCCTAGAACCTAGTTTAGCATCCCACCGAGCTAGAACGCTGCTTTAGCGTTCCCTAAACTAAGCATTCAGGGAAGACTGTATTTGCTCAGTGAGACCCTAATCCTCATTTTCCCCAGAACTAGCTTCAGGTCTGGGTTCATTTGTGATCTCAAAAGTCTGGGAAAGATGAGTTCTGAGCTACAGAAGAAGGGCTTGTTAAATGACATCTTTTCTGTCGCACTCTTTCCAAAATGCTCCTTACGGAAATTAAAGACCAAGATTGAAGAGCGAGTTCTTGGAGCCCAGACAGCCATCAGGAGTGGCCTTTGTGTCAGTCCTCTTTACGTGGATAATTTGAAGACCAGTCATGCGCCACGGGGCGTGTTCTCATACAGCTCTCATGACCCTGACAATCAACAAATGCAGCCAATATTTTCAGACACATCCGATCTTACATTCTTATTTTTTACCTATTTCTTTCAACTATATACAATTTTCAGAAGAAAAATTCACCTTTGGAGGTCTGGTTTGTTTTCTACAAATTCACTTTATCTGTTTGGAGTATTACAAAAACACATCTTGGGAAAAAAATCTTCAGGCCCTTTAGTCATTTGCCACCTTTTGAGTAAAACCACTGATCTTAAGGGTGGGATATTGACACAGGAAAAGAGACAAAAAGCTGTAGAAGCTCAGAAGAAAATCTTTATAAATTTTATATTTGGCACATATTCTCCCAGTTTTTGAATTTTGATCTTCTTATACCCATTTTCATTTATAGTTAAGTTAAAATTGAAGATGCCACTCTAAAGGTTACTCATAGACATGTCAGTTACCTGAGACTCACAAGAACTGATCTTCAGCTCTAACTGGCACCATTTAGCTGAGACGTTATTCAAAGTATCTATTATAGAATCTGAAATTTGGGAGGAATATAGAGGCCAACCCCAGCAATGAGAAATGTGTTAGAGCAAACTTTTCTTCTGCAGCCTGTGTAAATATTTCCTGTGATTAAAAACCAAAACCTCTCTATTTCCTGCCTATTTCCATTGCAAGAAAGACATGGTATAAAGATCTTTTGAACTCACTTTTATCCTTTGCTCCTAGTTCTACTTTCTGAAGCTGAATTAATAATAGCTTACATTTCTCAGCACAAGCTATGAGCATGATTTTCTCTATTAAACCTCATATGAGCTGCTCCATTAGATGAAATGGAGTACTTGAGATTCATGCTTCACATAACTTTTTCTAAAACCAAAAATATGTGAAACTATGGAATTTTCAATGAAAAAACATTGACAGCCTAAGACTAGGTTCCCAGATAAAAGAGAAAGAAATAAGGTAAGCCCTAAACTACTGCATTTACCTGGAGGAAGCTTCTAGGCTACAGCACAGGGAATGGACTTGCACAGAACCATAGGTCTCACTGGGGTGAGACAACAGGTAGAGAAGAGAAGGAAGGTAAAACAGCTCTAACCTGTGGCTCAGGAAGTGGAGGAGGGAAGAGGGATGGAGAGAGATGTTCAGAGACTTCTTTGGGTCTTTGGTTAAGGATTGATCTGCACATTCATGAGCATAAATTCCCAAAGCCCCAGGGGAAATCTTCTGAAACATGAAAGACCAAACAACTCCCAAACCTTCTTTTATGTTGTCAGCAGACAGAATGGACAAACCTGATAATACACAACGTATCAGGTAGAATTATCAAAAAGATATAATCTGCATAAGTGAATTAAATTGCACATAAAACAAAGGCTGCCTTAACAAAGCTTCAAGCAAGCCACGGAAATATCCAATTGATTCCAAGTAACTTATCTCCGTACAGGAATATAACCAAAGCTGACACCGTGAAGCAATGGCCCCTGGCCTTTTTGGCACCAGCAAAAAGGAACAGGGTACATGGGATGGTTTGGGGATGACTCAAGTGTATTACATTTATTGTGCATTTTATTTCTATTATTATTGCATTGTAATATATAATGTCATAATTAGATAATTCACCATAATGCCGAATCAGTGGGACCCCTGAGTTTGTTCCCTGCAAGCAGACGGTCCCATCTAGGAGTGATAAGAGACAGTGACATACAAAGTGTGCTGCACAATTATGCCCAGTATACATCATAATCTCATTTTAGTTGCTGTCACTGCAGAAAATCCTGCTGAATAACAATAGGATTTTTTAAACGGAGTGCTTTTCAGTGCTTTCATGGCAATTTCAGAATATTCTACCTTGGGTTTAATCCAGAATGTATGGAGATTTGAAGTTCCCTCAAGCATACTTTTAAGACAACAGTCACCTGTGATTTTGAACAGTTGATCCTCTTCCAGAAGAAATCTAGTTAATTCACCTGGCTTAATCACAAATTGGTCATGGGTCCACTCCTTCCCAGTTTGGAAGTCTGTTGTGGTTGGAAAGTAATATTCGAACTCCTCTGAAAGCTGCAATAGGTGATCATGTCCACCTGGGAGAAAGAGAGCCTTGCCTTAACCTCTTTCAAAATCTCTGCTAATGTTTGAAAAATGTCAAAAATCTCAATGTTCCCTCATCACCCCATGATTTCAGTTTGGCTTTGAATGCATCCACTGTATCTGCTGACTTGAACATAGTTGTCTTCCGTGAAATTGTAGATTGACTTCAATGAATGGGCTGAATATGTCACACAAGTAAGCATGTTTGCAACCTATTCTATGCCCTTGAAATGTGCTACCAGTGGTGACTGTTTTTCTAATACAGACTTTTGAAGTGCCACACGTAACTTAAAATCTCTGGCCAGTGATGTACTTTTAGAAAACCACTCCTTTTTTTGTGTATAAGAAAAATTGTATGTGTTCTCCATTCATCTCACAGAGCTGCACCTAAAGACGTGAGTTAAGGACATGTATTGAAATTGTCATGTGGCTGACAATTTCAACAAATTCTACAAAGCACTCTTAAATTCAGGTGACATTTTTTCACTAGCCAGCATTTATTTATGGATGGTACTATGTAAACTCATTCAGAAGTGACCTCTTCTGACTTAGTGAAACCAGAAAACCATCCATTTATGCATTATCAACATAAAATAACCAATTTAGTCTTCCTGATATGCAGTCATTCAAAGACCTGAGTAGTTCTGCAGCTGTGGTGTTGGTTGGCAACAAAATTGTGCTCATGTACAGCCTCCAGAGAAACATATCACACCTAAACAAGCATTGTCTTATTGTCAACATTGGTAGATTAATAAACCTGAATTGCATATCATGGCAACTCATTAATTCTCTCTAACAATTGTGCCTCAATATCTTCTGGTATTTTATCAGTTCATCTAGTTATGGCACTAGCTGTAAAAAGAACATGTGTCACCCTTTGAACTGCAGCCTCTCCTAAAATTTCATGACAAATGTCTTTAGCAATGTTAAGATCAACTCTTCACCAATAGCAAAAGGTTTCCTGGCTTTAGCAATGTGGTTAGCAACTGAGAAAGAAGCTCTCGGTGCAAGTGCATTTGATGAAGGGGTGACCTTCAATAATTATTTCTGTTCTTTGTGTTTACATCTTTTTCCTTTGGAAAAATTCCACAGGCTTATCTTTTAGTGCATAGTGCTTGAAGTCCATATGACAAAGAAGTTTTGGAGGTTTCATGGCTTTTTTGAATAGCCAGTCACTACATATTATACAAAGCAGGGTTGGAGAATGTGAATGGCTTGTTGTATGGAACCTATAATTTAAGAAGGACTCTCAGTAATTTTTAAATGCAGCTTTCTTTTTGCTGACCATTTTAGAGTCTTACGCTCATCACTAGGTTTACCCCCTTTACAAAGAAGCATTCTGGTGATGTTGATTTCTTAATTGCACTAAGTTACATGCCCAATTATTGATTGATAAGAAAGCAGTATAATAAATATTATATTTATTTATTTATTCAGAATATAAATGATACCAAGTAGAAATAAGAGAAGTTTAAAAGAACATGCATGTAGTTAATTATAAAAGTTATGCTTCCTACTTTTAAATTCTTAGAGGGAAATTCACTTTTTAAAAGAAAGATGATGATAAAATACTGCAATGTTTCCAACAGATAAGAAATTAAATCAAAGATTAAAAAGAAACCTAAAAGATAGGCTGTAAGCTGCAACCCTAGCACTCTGGCAAGCGAGGCAGGAAGATGGTGAAATTGAGCCCAACCTGGGCAGCTTAGTGACTTAGATCTTATCTCAAACATCAGTCAATCAATCAATGATTGGGCATACATGCAGAGGCCCTGGGTTCAATCTTTAGTATGAGAAAGGGCATAGAGTGTCAGAGTGGATTAAAATATAGCCCAGATGCAAATGATACCTTCTGTCTATACAAAGACACAAATAGGTTAAAGAGATATGTCTTTTACCTTTTTTTTTTAGGAGGCAGAGGTCTCACTATGCAGCTCAGGCTGGCCTTGGGCTCGCTTTTTAGCCCAGGTTGGTGTTGCACTCACAATGATCCTCCTGCCTCAGCCTCCTGAGTGCTGGGATTACAGGTGTGGGCCACCATGCTGGGCAAGATATATCTTTTAAAAACACATCTTATAAACATGAGCAAATGTGGGAATGAAAGAAGAAAAGATGGGTAACTATGTTAGTATCAAACATAGTAAAGTAATAAAAAGGGATATTTTATAATGGTAAAAGGATCAAAGGAACAAAACAACCCCAAACATGGAGCTTCAAAATACATGAATTAAAAGCTGAGAGACTAAAAGCAGAAATAGATCTGTGATTATAGTTGGGGGATTTAACACTTCTATATCAGTGACAGAAGAAGTAAATAGAAATTCATTAAGGTTACAGATTTTGCAGTTAAATAAAAGGCAGTCTTCACTTTTCTTTATTATACTTTGATGGATTCCTCCTGCTTTCACTGCATATAACCTCGCGTCACCTTCCTTCCCAACCCATTCTGCACACAGCACATTGCAGTTAGAGTGTAGGCTTACTCATCCCATGACTCAGGAAGAAGCTTCTAAAGGTGGGTGTAGAAGTACAAAGATAGCAAACAGAAAACCCTAACATAGGACTCCCTCCTGTTTACATGTGGTGACGGTGACCCACAGATAGTATCCTTGCTTCTCACAATACGTTTCCAAATGTATACTGAGTCAGCCATGCTCAAGCAAACATTTATCTCCATCCATTTATATATGTTGATGGCTCATGGTGTCAGACACTCTGGGAAACATCCTTGACTGTCTGACAATCTTTGACAGACAGAGACCCCACATTCTAGTACACATATTCTTTCCTTTTTCTATCCACAATGGTTCTGATTTTTGTGATGAATAAACCATGCTTTACTATGAATAAGCCAACATCAAGTGATAGCTTTTCCTTCATAGTAAGTTAACTAACGCCATTCTCTATGTACACTAGTAAACTGATCAACTGTCCTAAGTTATCAAAGTTCTCCAGAGAAAAATGTGTTTCCCTCCCTCCCTCTTTCTCTCTCCCTCTCTCCCTCCTTCTCTCTCTTCCTCTCTCCCTCCCACTCTTTCTCCCCCTCCCACTCCCCCTCTCTCCCTCCTTCCCTCCCTCTGTTTTTGCTCCCTCCCTCCCCTCCTCCTTCCCTCTTTTCTACCTCCATATCTGTTATGGTTTAGATATAGAGTGTGAAGGCTTGTGTGTTCAGAGGGGGGCTTTCAGAAGGTGATTGGATTGTGGGGGGTACAGTGATCATCAGTGGATTAATCTACTGGTAAATTCAGGGACTGAGTGTGCCAATAGGCAGTGGGGCCTGGTCAGAAGAGGTGGATCGCTGGGGCATGACCTTGAAGGCTATATTTCCCTCTCAGGCCCTTCTCTTTGCTTTCTGCTTCCTGGCCCCCATGATTTGAGCAGCTTTCCTTTATCTAGGCCCTCCCATGATGCAGTTGTGCCTTAGAGCCAGCCAACTGTGGACTAAATCCTCCAAAATTTGCAAACCAGAGTAAAGTTCTCCTCCTTTAAGTTGTGTGTTGAGTATTTTGTCTCCGTGGTGAGGAAAATAACTAAAACACTATCTCCCTTGCTTTCTGGCTCTCTTTTATTCTTCATATACTGTCAAATAAAATCTAAATCTTACTGAAGCAATTACTTTACCACTTGGAATTCCTTTGCATAAAATGTCTCTATTCATTAATCATTCAATCATGTAGCCGTGTGAGGTGAGACTGTCAGCGGTTCCCCTGCCTGATGGACTGACTTTGATGGGCCGCAGCTCTGGTGCTTGCCAGCTGCTGATCTGGGTAAATCTCTAAAGGGTCTGACAACTTCTTCAGGCATTCCTTAACCTACAGTGCACCCTGCTCTGTCACCACCAGGGCATCCAGAACAATTCCACATGGGCAGAAATGGAAGCAAGGGAAGGGAAGTGGAAATGCAAATTTTAAATTTTGTATTGTTTTAAGTCTCTGGCATTACAGAAGATTCTTTGTATACATTACAACTGAACATCAAAAGAAAGTTTCTTGAGAAAAAAATCATTTCCAGAGACTTATGCTTCTTTGGGCTTTCATATGTACAAAAAATTCCCTTCTTATACCTCTCTAAATATTGCATTGTGTCATCTATATAATGCATCTTTCTAGTAAGATATAGATAAATATGTGCTTCCTGTTGATACTTCATGATTTACCAATTGTTTTCAAGTACTTCATCTGAGGCTGACTCATGTTTGAGTTTCTGTGATATATGAAATGAAATTCACTAGCAAAAGAGGAAGACCTGGGAATATTTGAACTCTGGGAAACACAACCACCGTGAACTGTCATAGCACAGCAGGACCTTGTCCTTTGGCCATTGCTGTCAGTACTCTGGGCCACCTCCCAGAGGGATGAGACTGCCAGGTTGTAGTGTGACAATGAGGACAAGTTAAATTTTAATATCTGTTAATTGTACTAATTAATATTTATTATGAAATTGTGCATAAGTTTCTTATTATAGAATCATAGCACAAGGACTGTGGAAATGATAAATTCCTAATGCATAGATAGTTTTTAAATTGCATCAGAAGCCCTTTGCTCTTGAAATCATGAAGTAACCATCAACTATGGTCAAAGAAAAAACTTAGGGTGACAATTACGTCATGGACACATTGGATTAATCTGTGTCTGTGGAACTAAATGTGCCATGCCGAAGGATAAGAGAAGTGCATTGCTGGTGTGTCAGAGGCCACAATAACTTATATGTAAGGCTAAAAAATGGTAGCACTTTACTCCATTCGCAATGACTTCTCTTGTTTTTCCAACAGAAAAGCCATTTGTGCCAGTGAGAGAACAAAGGAATAAGTTGGGGTATCCAAATCTGCAGGCCCTGATGCCATCAAGACCTGCGTGATCTGTTATGTAATCTTAAAATAAGGTGTGGGTGTAGGGAAGCGTCTTTACCTAATGGGCTATATTTAGACCAATGTCGGTATGGGAATAGGGTTGCCCATTGTTTTAGAGGGTATATCAAAAGGAGGGGATGAAGCATATACTAGAACTGGAGATCTATTTTTTTAAAAAAGAACATAAACTTAGTACTTAAAAGATCCAAGTTCCAATTCTTTCCTGCTGGTTGTGAGACCTTAGACAAGAAATTTGTGCTCTCCAAGCATTAGCTTGCTCATCTCTAAACTGTGGTCACAAAGCTGTTGTGAGGACTAGCTGTAAATGGAAATTGCCTGCCATCTAAGACACATATGTGACATAATAGTAGTGTTTCCCACCCTAAATGCTGGAGATATCAAGGGGAAACCTGAGACCCAAATCAAGACTCACAAAACGTATTAGTCATTAATAAAGCTTACTTTGTTCTCTTAGTTTATTCATTCATTCAGCCATTCATTCATTCCATCAAAGAACAATGACAACACTGTTGTAGGAAGTCCCTTTTCTGGGCCAGGCACCCTGCAGAGCTTTATATCCCTTAACAGCCACCAGTTCACAGTCTTGTCAGGTAGAAAGACACAAAATGTTTATAGGGGTTTTAAGATAAGCAAATCTCTTCTACTCATAGTCTCTGTACTCTTTTATTTTTCTTTTAACACAGACCACTAATATGTGAGAACCTGAAATCTAGCTCCAGTACCGGGTTTCGTTAGCCCTGGTATCTGCTCCCTGTCACTGTATGTGTAAGTAATTGCATGTGGCTTAGTTAGGCGCCCTGGATTCTGGGAACTAGGGAAATTATGCATAGATCTGCCATTAACACTAATGGGGGGTTACATGCACAAATCCTCCACACACAGAGAAGAGAATAGACTCTTCTCATTCATACATAATAGATCTGTAGAAAAATTAGCATGTATGCTTTTAGGAGCTGAACTTGAAGATGTACCTTTTATGGGAAATATGTAAATAAGGAGAGAGGATACACTGAAGGACAAGTGCTGTAATGTGCTCCTTTTCTGACGCCTGAGCACCTTGTCAGTTTTGCTGCTGCATAAAGTAGGACTAGGCTTGCCTCTGCAGAGCCTCCCTAGAGCATTCATCTTCCAGGTTCATTACCAAATTCCCCGAACACAGCTTACTTTACCAAATTTGCCAGTTCCTCTGGGAAAAGAGAAGTGGGCCAGGCTGCCCAGTTTTCAGTTAGCAAGCACATACTAGTGTGAACATTTTCCACAGGGGCATTCCTTTTATTTATTTTGTCTTAGCTTTTGTTAAATTGCTTTGTAACAGAAGCTGTTTTAGGTATTGATGTGCATTGTAGGAATGCCAAGCTTCCCAGTCAGCTGGTGTTACCCTTAAAGGCCACACAAATCCAAAATGGTGGGCAGACAGACAGGTTTTGTCTGTAGAAGAAAAGGAATGCTTTGCCTGTGGATTCAACAGCCCAAAGAGAGGAAATTCCCTCTCCTCAACTTCTAAATCATTTCTCTCTAGCTTCCTCTCAGCAATATAATTGCTCATCTGACATTTTGGGGGCCACATTTCACTCCTGGGCAATGTCATCATAGAGAAAGGAAGTTTACATCCACAAGGATATGGTTGCTCACACCCCACCCCTAGTGTCTAACAGTTGACAATACTAACATTTATTACAGTACTTCATTTATTTATTCATCCATTCTTTCATTCATCAGTTTGATATGCCTTCTAAATTCTAGGTATTGACAAAAGCTAGAAACACTCTCCAGAAAATGGGTTACACCTCCATTTGGGGAAGAGTATATTCTATTGGGGGACAATAGTAAGTCAAAAAAATTGCCACATAGTATAAGACATGTTATGATAAAACCATAGGTAATGTGAAGGCACAAAAACAGAAGCACTAAATGTTCCATCTTTTACTAAGTAAACTCTTGAGTAATAGTGAAAGAGAAACAACATAAGCCAGGGCCCACAATAAGGAAATAATTGTACATGCAAAATAGGAAAAGTGTGCCTAAGTCAGAACGTTTTGACTTCCAAAACCCATCCTAGAAAGGAAGAAATGCATTTTTTGGATGTGAGGGGTGGTTTTTACTATAATGTGTGCAATCAAACTCAGGACATACATAAATCATGAGTAGTTAATTTCTTCTTTTATAAATGCCCCTGGGACTTTGACTACTCACACATTGGCTCTCCTGGAAGTCCAGCCATAGACAGAATGAACTGAATCAGTTGTACCCAGTCTGTGGTCTCAAGGACTTTATGTCTAAAGGATGGAGCATTCACTCTGTCTAAGAGACGGTATCAGCCAAACAGGGAAGGGTCCAAAGATTCCTAACCAGAATCCAGGCAGGCAGCAAGTACTTGAAACTGAAAGCTTCAAAACAGAACGAAAGAAGAAATGTCTGTAGTGTTCTATCTCATCCAGGACCACTGTGACCTGACAGTAGTAAGCAACACCCTCGTCTAATGTCCAAAGATCTGATTTTGTAGTGAGGATAGATCAAGAAACGTCTAGTCAGAGCCAAGGCAGTGGGGGACTCATTGCTATCAAGACACTGCCAGAATTCCCATCCTAACTCAAGTGTAAGCCCCAGCTATGCCACTCCTACACTCTGACAAGAGGTAACAGTCACGTATTTGCCCCAAAATACCCTTCCCCAAAGAACTCAGCAGCACATGCAGACACCCAGCCTATGCTCATTATATCCCATGGAACCACATCTGTGGAATGGTTTGGAACACCAGTTTCTGATTCACTGTTCTACTAAATATCAATGGTCCATTTTTTTCAGAATCATTAGTCTGATTTTTCTAAAAAAGGAAACAGATAGGAGCAAAAGGAGAAGAGGCAAACTTCAAAGCAACTACTACAATTAGAGTAAAACTGGAAATGTGATAACACAGAAAAACCCACCCTTCCATTCGTCAAAGGAAAAGAATGTGAGTGTCACCATAATCGAAGTGTGCTCCCCTCAGCCACACTAATGAACTTTGACACCTTTTATGGGGTCTTAGGTGAATGCCAAAAATTATACCTTGAAATCTTTTATGTAGCTTAAAATCTCAATTAGTCTGTTTTTGCTACTATTGATTTTTATGCTGAATGACACCATTTGGAAGGAGAGAGTTAAAGGAAAAAGAAAAAGAAAAGAAAAGAAAGAAAGAATCTGAGAAAGATTGAACTGGCATTGCACATGCAAATGAATGCATTATGGTAGTGGGGTTTTTTTCCACTGAATAAATTTACATTTACATCAGTTACATCTGATGTAATTCTGCAACCAATGAAGCTTAAATATATACATATTTTGTCATGAAAGCCCTCACAGCTATAACCTTTTGATTAAGATCTATTGTAAAACTAAGAATAAATTTCAGTCAACCAATTTTAGATTTGGCAAATTTTATTACTCATTGTATCCAGAACTACAGTTTAACTGATATTTTCCCAATACTCAATAGAAGAAGTCACCTTCACTTTTCCTGTTAATTCCCCAGGTTTTGTAACAATTCACAAACTGATGAGAAATTGTATAAACTCCCCCCATAAAGAATAAATAATATAAATTACCTGCTCTTGACCAAGAGGGTGTGTATGTGTGTGTGTGTGTCTGTGTGTCTCTGATATGTGTATTGTTTACATTTTCAACTGAACAAAAATGAATCACAAAATGATAGTAGGAGAGGGAAACAGCGAAGAAATAATTTCCTTTGGCTTCAGCGGTCTCTGCTCCTGTTTCTGGCTTAAGTTAGCCCCTGCAAGATCAGTAACCGGGGTCTGAGCGTTTTATGTGGTCAGCTGAGGAGGCACCGCCCGTTAGTACGCGAGCAAAACGGCGCAGGCACAGGCAGCAGCCTCAGCTCCCGCGCTGTAAGTGCTCTTCCAATGTAACTGCAATTTGTTTCAGCACAGTCATTTCCTGTGGCAAATTAGTGAAGCTGAGATTAAGGAGCTTTGCATGATGGAGCTGTGACAAGATTATGAAAGAGTAGGGGAAAGATATAATTTAAAAGCCTAGTCATAATGACCATTTGTAGAGTGACTGTGTCAGACACTGTCAGTTGAACTCTTGGTTCTCAGCAGTCTTAGAAAGTAAGGATTAAATTTTCCATTTTACAGATGAAGAAACTGAGGACAAAGTTCTGTGGTTCTTAAGAGGCATAGCTCAGACACAAATCCAGGTTGGTCTGCCCTTTTAGGTTGACCTCTTCCTACCATGCAGCTATAGCTATAGGAAACTAGAAAAGGAATGAATATTCTCTGCAAAAAGTATGGGAGTATTTTTACTGGTAAAAAGAGCAATGACTGTGATGGGAACAATTTCTAACAAGTCCACTGAACTGATCTTTGAACATATTCAAATTAGGACAATTGCATT
Organism: Dinomys branickii; assembly: GCA_004027595.1. Classification (NCBI taxonomy): domain Eukaryota; kingdom Metazoa; phylum Chordata; class Mammalia; order Rodentia; family Dinomyidae; genus Dinomys; species Dinomys branickii. Next base: position 14,447 of record PVLD010016945.1, read on the forward strand.
ACCCTAGGCCTAATGATGTTTTGGTATGTATAAGGGTCTTTTTGTCTTAGATGGCTAACATCTCAAGATTTAATTATAAAATTATATAAATAGCTCGTGGCAGTTACCTAACATTTTTATTGTACTTTGTGCATAAAAATATCTCTTTACATTGTCTCATCTGATACATACAGGGTGATTTGGTACAAATCGTGGCATGGGACCACATAAAGTATCTCAAAAGAAGTAAGACAATAGTTCTTATATGTTAATAAGTTTCAGAATCACCTTGGCCTCATCAAAATGCAAATTCAAAGGCCCTTGTTCCCCCAATAAATTTTAACCTCTGTGGATTTAGAATGCACCTAAGAATTTGCATCAGACATTTGATGACCAGTTAATGTGGGTATTGTATGGGTTGGGGCCTCAGTACTGCACCTTGAGAAACACTAGGATATATCGAAAGGCTGTACTATAACCTGACCAGTACCCCCCACTGCATGTGAGCAGGGGAGGGCCTTCCCTCTGCACCCCAAACAGATGGTCACGTTCTTCAGCATGTAGCGCTTTCACCCTTGACGACCTCAAGCAGTAAATAGTGGGTGAACAGATATCTGACTCCTCACATTCCACAGCTCAGGTCTGTCTTTCCAGGCTTTTTATTCCCAATACCACTCAATCCTTTACTTCTTCTGTCTGTCTTCTTCTCCACTCCAGCCTTCTCAGCCCTCAGTGGGATCCCACAGATTTAAAAAGGCCTTGCTAGCAATAAATGTTTTCTAAATACTCAGCACCATGTTGGAGTCCATCACCAGCACTCAGATATGTGCCCAGCAGTTCATTCAGTTACTTAAAAGCCACACCAGCATGAAGTTAGGAAATTTTGCATCTCTGTGTACCAGGGTCACATTAGGAATTCACTAAATGCCCAGAATTTTCTAATCTATTTTCTGATTCAGGATCCAGGAAAGATAATTTGGACCTCACAATCCAAATATTCAGCTCCAAATTCCCCATTCTGAAGGGAGTCTCCCTACACACCAGCTCTTGGGAATAGCACATTGCACCACACTGATTACTGGTTTCTACTTTCTCACTCTGCATACCGTCTGTCTGTCCCATTTAACCAAAAGTACTTCAGGACTCATGCCCGTGCTGTATTCATCCCTCAGTTTCCACAACCTAGCTCGGTGGTGGGTAAGTAACAGATGCTCAGTAACGCTTTTAAATAATAATCACATCAAGGAAATTAACCAGTTGTGGAGCACATCATTGCAACACATGTTTGAGTTTGTTTTTTTGCTTTTTGGTGGTACTGGGAATTGAACTCAGGACCTTGCGCCTGCCAGGCAGGCACTTATTCCACTGAGCTATATCTGCAGGCCCCATGTTTGAGTTTTTATACTTGCTTCTTTCCCTTATTTGGTGCCCAAGAAGCAGACTTGCATCCTCTCCTAGAAGTGTTTATTATAATAAAATCTATAGGTTAGACAAGAAATATCCTTGAACTTGAATTAGATTCTTTATACTTTAAATGGAAGTTATTCTTCTATGTTACTTTGTGTGTTTGATGTTTTAAAGAAGAAAGCACCATCATTCTCTGTGAAAAGACTTCATCCAGACACACTGGAAAGAAAGGCTGGAAGAACAGAACTCCTTACCCTGTCTGGGTACCTTTCTTTAGGGTGGAATCTGACAGGGAGACAGCTCCAGTGGCATGATGTAGGTTCATTATTGCACTGTAGGGCAGTGCTTGTTGTCTGCCAGGTGCTCTGCAATTGTTTACCACCTTTATGGTACATCTAAGAGGGGAGGTCAGGATTCCCACCCTGGCTGAGCAGAGAGGGATTTAATCCCGAAAGAAGCAAGCTATGCTGAGTCAGCGCTAGCTTCATCTCCTCCAGCCAGGCCTGCAGAACCCATTCCTTTGGGAGGAGGCAATGCTTTCCAAATCCTCTGCAGCTTTTCTGGGTGGGAAAGACCTGGAGATAAGCTGTAAGAAGTCAATTCAATCTAGTTATCCCAGGAAAAAAAAAGTGAATGGAACCTTGAAATGTAAGCCCTGGTGATCCATAAACTTTCCACTAATGAAGAACTAAAAGTAATATGTAAACCATATGCATGAGTCATTCACAAAATCTTTACAAGGTTAATTATTAGTGTCCATACCCAAGCTGCTAGTGGTGTGTTGCCCATACTCAGTGGGCAGACTGGAAAGCAGGGTTCAGTTCCTACAATGTCAGCTCCCACGGGAGCCCAGGTCTTTCTTAGCTGTTCTGCTCTGCATTCTGCATAATCATGGGTAGAGCATGGAGCGTTCTTAGTTAGACCTCTAACTTAGATCACAAAACAGTGAACTCGACTTTCCTGAGACCTCCTCTTCTTTGCAATGCAAATTACAAAAATTTAACCCACTGAATTCACAAGAGAAGCAGCCACAGTGAAACCTGTGCTTGCCAACATGAAGAAAGCAGATGTTTTAGTCAGGTCAGATTACAACAAAGTACACTAGAGCCTGAGTGGTTTATAAACAACAGAAAACTATTTTTCACAGTTCTGAAATCTGGAAGTTTTCAGATCAAAGTGCCAATATGGTTGGATTCTTCTAAGTTGCAGACTACTGACATCTTGTGTGCTCATATTGTAGGATGAAGGCAAGCGAACCGTTGGGAGATTTCTTACAAGGGCACAAATCCCATTCATGAGTGTTCTGTTCTCAAGCTCTAGTTACCTTCCAAAGATCTTCACCTCCTTGTATCATCACATTCACATATAAAGCTTGAGGGGATACAAACATTCAGCCCATTGCAGCAGCACTGTCTCCATCTCTGCTAGAAGAGAGCTAGCAGGGAGGCAGGGAAGTAAAAGTTAAAGGCAGATTCAGATATAGTTGTTAAGAGTGTGGTCCTGGAAATAATCCCAAACATGGCCCAAGGACCAGCACATCAGCATCCCCAGGGAGCTGATTTAAATGCTGAGCATTAGATCCCACTGTACTGGTGGGCAGACTCTTTGAGGTAGAATCTGAGAAGCTATGCTTCACCAAGTGCTCCAGGTGATTGTCCTATGTGCTAATACCTGAGAAGTACTGGGCCCTGGAGTCTGACAGCCTGAGCTTGTATCCTGCTCCGTCATTGTTTAGCTGTGTGACCTTTCCAGGACTCCGCTCCTTCTTTTATTAAATCAGTACCATGATTGTGCTTATTTCCTGGGATTGGTGGGAAGTGAGAATGACACAAGCTAACATGTGTAAAATATTTAGATCTGCATCTGCAAAGCAATAAGTCTGCTATGGTTTAGACCTTAAATGTCTTCCAAAGGTGCACACATTGAAGCACTGGTCTTTATTCTGTGATGCTACCGGGAAATGGTGGAGTCTTTAGGAGGTGGAGCCTAGTGGAGGAAGTTTGGTCATTGGGGGTGTGCCCCTGAAAGAGATACTGCAACTCCATCCCCTTCCTCTTTCTCTTTTTGTCTCCCAGGTGCCTTAAAGTAAGCAAATATCTGTCATGTGTTCCTGCCACAGGCCCAAAGAAGCAAGATCAAATAACCATGGACTGGAACCTCTGAATCATGAGCCAAAATAAGTCCTTTCTCCTTTAAGTTCATTTTCTCAGGCATCTCATTATCGTAACAGAAAGCAACCACACAGCCCTGACTGAAAATAGGCAGAACAATACACTCTCTCATCCCAAACCCTGAAAAATTCTTCCACCCGAGGCTCTCACTTGCAAGTACCTCCCAAGGTTAATTCTTGGCCCAAAGTCAACTTTAACTCACAAAAACTCTTGGATCCCCTAGGTCATTCATAATTCCTTCATTAATGGGCCACACATAGTCCATGGGCATTATTCTGTAGTCACCCACTAAAACTCCTGCAGCCTGTAGAAGCTCTGGAATCAGCTGGGTATTCTGCCAGTTTGGGCATAAGGTGAGAAGAAGGGCTTGGTAGATCATGCCAAGATGACAAAAACTTCCAGCTAATCATTATGAAGTCTACAGGTGTTTATGAAAACAGTGGACTCACATTTATCTTAGACTTAGGGTTTAATAAATGCTTGTTGAATAAATGCACAAATTTCATTCAACTTGGAAAAGCATCACAGGTTGTGGCAGCAGCACACTAGACTAGGATTCTTCCTTAGTTTATGGCAGATACTGCCTTTAGTTATGGCTCAGTCATCCATTTAGAGGTGCCAGCACAGCTTGGTCTATTGTGACATCCTTCCAATATTACATGCTTACTTAGTAGACTTCTTTCCCTGTAAAATTATCACAATTTTACATAAATTTTTAAGAATACCTTGATTCATTCCTAAGAAAGACACTACAGAAAAAATAAAGGTTAATATAGCCACAGATTCTTTCTGTCTGTTGCTAGTGAAAGTCAACTCTTAAATCTCATGAGCCTGCTGAATACTCACCATGTTGATGGCATGCATGCGTGTGTGTGTGTGTGTGTGTGTGTGTGTACAAAATAAGATGCCAAGAAGGAGTAGGACATGTTCCAACAGTAGAGGAAAGCAAATACATACAGACATAAATGCATAGACATGGTATAGGTAAATAATATTGATATAGGAATATACATATAAGGAAAGATCTGAACTTTCCCCTTTCTGCAACCTGGTAAAGGCCTATGAATGCTCAACACCAGGGATTCCCAAACCATCTATGATAAAGACAAGATTTTGCCCCTCTAGTTTTTGCCCTTGCAGTGCCTGTCTGTCATGGACCAATGCTATATATGCTCTAAAATGAATTCTTTTAAAGTAAATTAAAAATACAAAAATACTTGATACTGTCCTTAAGGCAACTCTTCCCCAAACTTGCCCTTGAACCGAATGAAGGAACTAGACAGGAAACCATGTAAGAATCCACATCTAAAGTCTGAAGATGATCAAGTGAGCCAAGGACGTGGCACGGTCACCCGGAGGAGTGAGTGGCTCACGTCACCCCTCGGGCCCAGCTAGGTGAACCCTGCCTCTGGGAAGAGCACAGATCTCCAGGGAAAAGGAAGCCACAAGCTCTGAGCCAACCGCAGTCAGCAGAGGACTGCACACGTGGGAGCTCCCTGTCCGTCACCCACGCTCCCTTTCTCATGGTGGAACACGTCACCGAGATTCACCTGTGCCCAGAGGCCATGGCGATTTAGCCCAAATTGGTGCACATATTTGTCACTTTGTAAATTATGCTTATGCCTCTAACCTCATGCACATTATGCTTGCAAGAAGTGAGGACTGAGGAAACTGCTTTGCTGTAAAGTGTGAATTCCTGAGTAGCAAGGAGGCCACTACAGGAGGCAGGCATGATCTCCGGGCCTTCCCAGTGGTGATGCCAATGTAAGGAGAGACTTGAAGCCCCGGATGCTGACACTTCCCCTTCCTGCCTATGCTATGCCACTCCTGTGCCTCCTCCTCTGCTTCCCCCTTTCAGTAGCCACTTCTTATTCCTCGGGTGGACACTGCTGCCTCTGCCCTCTACATGCCAAGTTCACTTGGGCAAGGACTTGTTCTCTGTGGTGTGGCATTTTGTGTGCTGACTTTCCTTTCCCCAGCTGTGTTCATTTCAAATTATAACCTATAGGTAGGAAGCAAGTAAATACTGCAGTGACGATGATACGACTTTTTAGCAAGTCTCCTCTGATTTGACTAGCTATCTCAGACTCCACAGAAAAGTCAGGTTCTGCTCAGAGCGCACAGAGTTTACAAAACTGTCCTCCCATCCTCTAACTATAAACCTCATTCAGGAGTTTGACCCTAGTCAGCAATAACCTTCACTGGGGTGCACAATGTATTTGTCTGAGTTTTGATCTTGACTTCCTCTGTGGCTGGGTTGCTGTGATAGCTGCTTGCCCCTCAGTTCATACACAGGACACTCTCCAGCTACAAGGAGGCTTCTAAGTCAGGCAGAGTTGGATTCAAATCTTGAGCCCATCACTAAGCAAGTGCACAACCTTGGGCAAGTCACTCAGAGTCCTGGAGAGCTACCTTACTTACCTATAAAATGGAAATGATGATAGCACCTAGCCGAGAGAATGATTGTGAGGATTAAATTAGATGGTGCCTATAAAGTAGCCATTGAAGTGCCTAAGACACAGTAGACCCTAAATAAAAGTTAACTCTTATTATAATCTGTACTTGTGGGTAAGATCCAGACAACATCCTTTAATGGGCATCAGCAACATTTGAAGATACTGAGCTTCAAACGTAAAGTATAAATGAATATTGCAGTTGGTCCATGTAAGCCTGCTCACTCACATGAGACATGTTTATTCAGGACCCACTTAGCGCTAATGACTATGTTAGGTTAATAAAGCAGAATACCCTAATGAGGACTGACAGACATTGGAATTAAGCAGACCCATGAAAACAAAATAACAATTGCTGTATCACAGTCACTTGCTAACCGAAGACATGAGGGTATGTGCTGACGCTATGTCAGTCCCTCGGGACACACACACCTGAAGTAATGCCCCTTGAGTTCCGGACTGCATTTGAGGCAGCTCTGAGGACAGGTGCGAGAGGGGGCAAGGTGTCGTGGTGTCCCTGGGGTCCAGTCTAAAGGGCACCTGAGCCCACAGATCCCAACACACAGCAATAAGGCAACCGGCAAGGCCCAAACCCAGTCTGCCTTTTAACTTCTCATCACATCTTCCCATGGGGTAGGCGCAGCTCCAGTAGGCAGAGCAGGCAGGGGCCAGGCCACTGCGCTTCCTTCTGCAGTTGTTTATAAATGGAAGCGAGAGAAATGAACGTTGGTCTTAAATTAGTCTTCTCTGCAGTCTGGAGGATTCAAGCATCAGGTCTGTTGTCTCCAAGCAAAATGTTCAGCAGGTTCCCTTGCGCAGAGAGCACCCGTGGGCAGCCGGCTCACATGTCCATGAAAAGGGAGACGGACTAACAGCCTTCTGGGGACTGTTTTCTTTTTCTTTCCTCTTCTCTTCCTTCTAGTTTCATTTGCTCTTAAATACCTTTTTAAGAGGCAGCAGAGAAAGCTCTTCTTTCAAAAGAAGATTGCCTGGTTTGAGGGAGGGTTAAATAAACAAATGACAGCAACACCAATCAACCCTCTTTGCTTACAGCCTGCAGAGTCAATCTGCCGCCTGGCTGTGGAGCTACCAACCAGCAAAGGCAAACTAATTAGACAGAGACAAACACTTAGGCAATCACACCTTGTGAATGTAAGCGTCTTCCTGTCATTTGGCAAGTCTCTCAGTTGCCTCTGAGCGTGAGACAACAAATCCCCTGCAAACAAGTTCCTCGCTCTCCCCGTTAGTGAGACCTAACGGATCACAATGGCTAGAGGTGAAAGGTGGCAGTCTTGTCAGGTAACGACATCGCTCCGACACCCCATATTAAAACAGCAACACTTGTTTAGACTAGCCTATTTGCACCTACCTACAGAGGGCCTTTTTAATGTAATTATTAGCCTCTGCCGCCCTGCTTAGGATTTGAAAATATCGTTCATTTTCATCTTGCTTCAGCTACCGCTGCTATCTTCTGTCCCGTCTCAGTCACCTCGTCTTCCCACAACCAAGTGTAGAAACAAGCAGGATCCAGAAGAGCTGAATTAACAAGAACAAGTTGGCAGGTGAGCTATGTGACAAAAAAAAACCGAGGGAGCTGACAGTGTATTCTAATCACTACCTGTCTGCGGAAATCTTGAAAAAATTTAAACGGCTTTTTCTTAGAGAGACCAAAAAACTATCGCAGTATTTGTCGAAAGCCATAAATATGCAAGCAAGCGTGCTGGGATCCTAACAACAGTCCGCAGCCAGTAAGCTGTGTGCGGCTTAAAAATAAATCGAAGGAGGAGAGCATCTATTGACAGGGTGGGTCAGGAGTTCTGATAACTGTTCTTCATAGGGCAGAATTTGGCCTTTGACATTTTAAGTAGCTGGAAGGGATGGTCCCACCTGACCTCGCTCTGTATTATACAAACAAATGCATCACCGTGTAAAAGTTTAGCTGATACATCATAGACCTGTAGGTCAAAGAGCAGACTTTCTAAGTCCCCCGAATGGTTTCCCTCTCTGCTCGGAAGTATCCAGGTCATATTCGGGCAGAGCGGTGAGGATGTTTCATCCTCCACTATTAATTGTTAAATACCTGCCGTCGCTTGGAGCTGTGCTCACTTAAAAATGGTGCAGTTGACTTCCTGTCGAGATGGTTTTCAGTCTGGCTCCTCAAACCTTATTGGCGCTCTCGTTGCACTGCCGTTTACGCAGTGGCAGAACGTAATTATCACTTATTCACGATTATAATAAGCAGGGAGGATTTTAAGGTATCAGCTTGGACCGTCGCTAAGGAAAGAGTTTTGTACAAAGCGATGCCCACCTTCCCATTTTCTTTCTACGGTTTCCTTTTGTCTGAACAACTCCAGCTCTTCTTTCTCTGCTCCTCCCCGTCCCTCCCCCGGGGAGGAGGGATGTTATTGAAGTTAGTTTCCGGGAAAGCTTTGAGGAAGAGGAAGAGCAGCGCCTCAGACTCCAAGAACATGGAGTAGTGTGAGCTAAATCTCCAGCAGATGGAGAAAAGACTGCCTGCGAAGAGCAGCTGCACTTGGTGACCTGCTGCTTACGCCAGCACCATGCCCACTAAATGCAACATGAAGGAAAATGTGAAACGGTCCCTGCTCCATTCTACTGAGGAAAAGAGAACTAACGGTGGCCGGAATTAGTCACCACCTGAGAGGCCTCCCCGCCAGCCTTCTGATTCTCAGTCGGCTGCTCAGCAGCGCAGCGCCCGCTGTATTCGGAATTACCAGCATGCAGTTGCTGCTCAAAACTGAAAACGAGGACAACAAATCACATTCGAACAGCGCATGAGAGGAGGTCTGAGGGAAAGGGCATCGTTTCTCTGGTAAATGACAATTTTAACAAAAGCCTTTAGAGAAGACAAGGGAAGAAAGCAAATCACAGTTTTGCTGTTTGCACTAACCTCTTTTCAAAGCAGGGGACAGAGGACTTCTGTGCCAAGATAATGGCACACCATAGCACCTGAGCTTGGTACCCATCCGCCCCCAACTTTTGATACACATAATCAGGAAAACCCACAAAAAAGCCAAAAATTGCCAGGCAGGGGGGCGCATAGCTATAATCTCAGCTATCTGGTAGGCTGAGGCAGAAGGATCTAGGATTTGAGGGCAGCTTGGGCAATTTAGGGAAACTCTGCCTCAAAAGAAAGTAAATATGAAAGGGGCTATAGATAGCTCAGCGGTAGAGCACCCCTGAGTTCAATCCCAACATGGAAGAACAAAAGACGAAAGTAGGCAAAATCCCTGGAATCCGCCTGTGGCGGGTGCTCCTAACTTATAATCGAGGGCCAGTTTCCACTCACTGCAAATATAGACGAAGACAGATTGAAGAACACACTCTTAGGTACACACAGACACCATCCTCTGAACTCAAACAATAAGGAGAAACAGGAAAGAGATGGAGAAGGATTTGATCTCAGGGCCTGCTCCAAACCCAACCCCATAATGCGCTAACCAGTGCAATGCCCTCGGCTGCACTGGAACAGTCTTCACAGCTTCCAGGATGCGGCTGGCCCACCAGCCCCCGCCTTGGCACTTTTTATGGGAAGGAGTCTAAGGGGATTAGTGGAAGACCTTAGGGATACGGTCCCCTACAGGAAAGTATTCTATGCAAAGGACACTTGGAAAGAGTTGGTTGGTAGCCGTGCATGCAAAAGGATATTGCTTTTTATAATCCACCATGTCAGAAGAAATAGTTCAACACCTGCCACACCTTCAACACAGTCAGAAACCTCAGTGGCCCCCACGTAGCCTAAGGCTGAGCACGTCACACTTCCTGTGTCCCCATCCACACAGATCTAAGGTTGGAGGTTATCTATGCCCAAGTAAAAAATGAAGGACACTTGGATCACACACTAGCACCTCCCCCAATCTAGTGACAGTGCCTTACCTGGATAGGCTTCTGCACACACCTAGAAAATAATAGAAGAGAAAATATACTGGGGGTCATGAGAGAACCCTACACCAAAACTAGTATGTCCCAAAGATCCACATCTTACCCCCAAAGTTTTCTGCAGAAAAATGTAAGGGACTATTTCCTTGTCCTCCATGAAGCACAGAAATACACAGGATGTGATACTACACCAAGGGGCAGAGGCAAAGCTAAAAAGGAGAGGAGTGAAAGTACAGGAATGTAAAATAGGCCCAGCACCCAAAATGCATCAGTCAAACACAAAATCTGTATCAGAGACAGAAACTGGAAAATTCTTTCCACTGTACTTTTCCTTTATATTCTGGGAAATTTGCTACTTTCCAAATGACTGTTTGTTTTCTATCAAGATAAGATATCAAGAATGGTAAAGACTATTGATATGAAACATTAGCTTAGATATAACCCAAAATTTCTTTAAAATTTTAATGATAAATAGGTAAGTGAGAAGAAAGGAGAAAGAAGCATGTAGTGGCCATAAACCCTATTACAATATTAATAGAGATTTTTACTGCCAGTATCATTTGCTTCTACTATTTCCTAAAGTTCCCTCACTTTCCTACTTCATAATGGTTTGTAACCATGCCACAGCTGTTAAGAGTGCTAAGTAAGGAAATCTATAAAACTATAAAGTATAAAAATTATCATAAATCTGTTAATATGGGTCATGATTTCTTCATCAAACACATTAAACATCTACCTGTGGCGATTCATCTTGCATATCCATTTAGCTAGGCTAGAGGACCAAATTGTATGGTCAAATACCATCCCCGATGTTGCCATAGCATTATTTCCAATGTGACTAGCATTAACATCAGTAGTCTGACAAAAGCAGATTCTTCTCCACTGGATGAGGTGAGCCTCTTCCAATCAGTTAAAAGGTCTTAAGAGCAATAGTTGAGGTCTCCCAGAGAAGAAATTCTGACCTAAGAATACATATATCAGAAACCTTGCCTATGTTCCCAGCCCACAGCCTATGGGATTGGGACTCAAGGTAACATTGTCAACTCTTTCCTCAATTTCTAGCCTGCCAACCTTCCCTACACATCCTGTAAGCCAATATACATCCTGATGATTCTCTTTCTCTTGAGCATCCCTTACCATATAGAAGTTTACATTTGTATACACTGCCAAATGAGATACATAAATTTTAAAAATCTGCATCTACATTTCTAGGAAATATAAATACCATTCAGTACAAGCTCACCCAACCCTCCTTGTGCCCAGCATAATGCTGAAGCTGCAAATACAAATGAGACATTGCTAATTTTAAGAAATTCACAATCTGGTTGAGGAGATGACATGTGCAAGACACAAATCTATACAGCATTCTGGGTAAAGTATCAGCAAAGGAGCAAAGAGTTTCCAGGGTGTTCACAGAGAGGAAAGTGCTTCTGCCTGAAGGAACTGGGGAAGGCTTCATTTGGAAGACAGAGTTAGGGCTGAGCACTCATCCCTTTCAAAATGTGTCAAGGAAACCATTGGAAAATTTCATCATAGGGGTCAGAGACCATGAGTCACAAAACCATAAATGTTCAGAAAACCACGGAGTAAAGGAAGAGATGACACTCGGTGTGATGAGGATCTGCACAGCGCTGGTCCTCAGGATCCACTGGGCAGAAATTTCCCAATACTCAGAAATGAGCATCCAAGGCCAGTGCTGGAGAGACACAGAAGACAGTGATATGCCAGAGTGGAGAAAGCTCTAGCCCCTGATTCACTTTTTAATTGGTCTGGGGCACAGCCACCCTACACCACCCAGAAGGCCAGGCCATTTTCCTAGCTTTTCCTGGCCATAGCAAGGAAATCAGACAATCAAGCAGAGGGCAGACTAGGTTCAGGGACCTCTGCAGAGGAAGTTCCAAGGCCTTTTTGGGTCACACTCAGTCAGCTCTTTGTCCACACTACAAAACTCTGCCTTTATAGTAATGACTACAGCATACAATGAAGGCAGAAGAGCAAACGATGCTTATTGCATATTGCTTCAGAAAGCACAAGAACACAAAATTTTTAGAAATATTTCCACTAAAAATCTACCTCATAGTACCAGTGCCTATGCAGAAGTCACAAACCTAAATGCTTTGGGGGCCCAAATGAATGATTTAGCTGTGTAAATCAGGAAGGGCAGAGCCACACAGAGTCATGTGGTCTGATGAAAGTCCTCAGGTACACTGACAGCCAGTTTTGGCGCTTTTTTCTATCAGTTTCTGCCTGCACAGCTTAAAAGGTTATCCTTGACTATCTCTCAAATGCAGGCATTTGAAGCTAGGAGTGCTGGTATACGCCTATAGTCCCAGTGCTCAGGAGGCTGAGGCAGGAAGATCACTGAACTCAAGGCCAGCCTGGGCTACACAAGGACTTCAAGCCAGCCTGAAGAGACAGCAAGACCCAATCTCAAACAAAATGCACATATTCAAGACAATAAAATCCTAGATGGCTCCAAAATATGAATGTTTAACTAGTCTATAATTATAAAAGATGTACCAGGAATGGATGCCATAGCACCTCTTATATTTTTAACTTTTACCCTCTGAGCAGAACAGTGGGAATTAGCACCAGCAACTGCTTGACCCAAATGACACTATGATTTCAGCAGGAAAAGGTGATCTCCACTCTCCACTGGGGAGATGGAATTATGCAGGATCCAGGGCTCCATATGGCCCCTCAGTCAGGGGTACCATTAGAGTACATCAAATGCATTACCTTCTCTCAAAGAGTTGGCTGGGGGCCTTCTTGTTCCATCTGACCACCTGTCCCCTTTTCCTTCCCTGTCACAAAAACTGCTTCCTCTCTTCAGACTATACCAGTGCCTGCACAATCAGACTTTGCCGGTCACAGCAGCAGTGGGTGAGGCTCACATGTCTCAGGGAACTGCCAGCTTGACCAAGCCCTGGCACCCTTCAGCTCTCTGTAAGACTGGAGAGAAGTCAGCTGTCCCTCTAAGAGAGGGTTTAAGAGAGCTACTGGTTCAGAATCCAAAGGTTGTTAATGAATCTCATCCTTTCAAGAGCCATGAGGCTGCACCAACATGGGAGACGCTAGGCCCATCATCGTGTGGATAGCTCGTCTGGATACCTCAGGCTCCTTGGAACCATTTGCCATGCAAGACAGAGTGCGCTGAACTTGGCTCATGTCTAGGTGGAAATATTTTGCATCTGTTTATGGACTCATAGTTAGAGGAGATAATAGTTGTTCTGTCCAAAGAAAGTAATTCAGGAATGGTAAACTGAATGTAAACCAACAAAACCACCCTATTCTATCTCCACCTGAAATCATGATGGCTGTTGGAACAGCTTTCTGCAGTGCTAACCTGAGTCTTCAAACTGAAGACAGTGACATTCTGCTTTTATAGCATGACCCTCGCCTTATTTCCATGCACTATTTCTTCCCAGTGGGGCTCTCTGGATAAACTTGTCACTCTTCCAGCCAGCCCTCCCAGCAGCATAGTGGTGATGCTGTCTCTGCGTGTGCGAGGGCTTGAAGCAGACTCTTCACTGTGGGTGACACTCAGGAATGCTGGCAACCCACTGGGTTAAAAAAATGGAACAACCTTCATTTTTGAAATAGCTTGGTATAAGAAGACAAATCCTAACCACAAGACATAATCACCCTTAAGCTTTTTGAAAGTTCACTGGCCTGGAAAGATACTCAGCACAAGTCTAGACTCATAGAGTAAGTATTCAACAAATTCTGTAGGGTGGTTAATTGATCAAGTCTCCTCCTTCAGCCCGTGTCCAGAAGGGCTCCCTGTGGTTCTCCTTAAAGGCTTTACTGCAGGCTCCAAGAACACCTGCTTCAGAATCTCCTGCTGGAAGGGGAAATCACGCCGAGAAGAAGAAACACCTACACAGCAAGGGGCCTGTGCAAAGCAGGACTCAAAACTGCCCAGCGGCACTTGAAAGCCCAATTTTTCTTTTATTCAGTAACTTCACTTTTTAAAAAATGAATCATTGATGTGGAAAGAGAACTTCAACTTAGCCCAAACTGACTAATAACTCTTCCTCACTAAGGTATTTGAGAGACCTCCCTAGAAATGTAGGAGTTTGGATTTAACATTTTGTGGGTTTGAACCTGCATTGCCAGCTTTCTATTGTCCCGAATCAAGGGTTGTGCTTAGCGACACTACCAGTCCACCCTCTAGTTTTCAAGAGACTTGTAATCACTTAGGAATTGAATTTGTCTACTTGATACAGTGACAACAGGAAAATGGAAGAAGAAATAATCATACACTACAATTAGGACTAAAACTTGTATTATTAGATGTTGACATCTACTTTCAGCTAGAACCTTGACTTTTTCTGTCATGCACATCACCTCAAATTACTGACATCTTAACTGTCTGCCAAGACCTTTCTTCAGTGCAGAGTCCTCCATGGAGTCTGGCTGATTTCTCTAGATGTGACCAGAGGTCACCAGATGTGACCTCTCCCCATCTCTGGTGCCATACTACCCAGGATATAATCCTGGTCTTGCATACTCTCCACTGTAGGACCCTGGGACAGTTATTTAAATTCTATATCTCTCAACTTACTCTCTGTAAAAAGGGGAGAATAACACCATCTATCTCAAAGAGCATGAGAATCAAAAAATACAATCCATAAGATGTGGTATTTTCATACGATGGAGTATTATTCAGCTATAAAAAAAAAAGATAAACTCCAGGCTTTTGTAGGTAAATGGATGCAACTAGAGACCATATTCATAAGTGAAATAAATCAGACCCACATGTGTAAATGTCATATTGTCTCCCTGGTGTAGGAACCTGAAAGAATAAGTAAAACTAACCTACAATAGATGATAGGAAAGAAATTGCTCAAAGGAAGGAATGAGTGGGATAAGGGAAAGAAGAAAAAAGAAAGAAGAAAAAAAAAATATATATATATATATGTAAAGCTGTGATAACTGTACTGCTGATGTCTGATGGTATATTGAAAGGAGCAGTTAATGTTTAAAAATTTTTATGTGCTGATCGATTTTGCATGCTTATATCTGGTAATCTGAGCAACTGATTTGAAGGTAGCAATATGCAATGGAAATCCCATGGTGAATTCCTACCCTCTTGTCTAGTAAAACTGAATTATCTCTAATGTTTTATCTAATAATTATTTTCTAATTCTCTTTAATGGTTTGAACAATCTTCCATTCTTACATGTGACAATCTGAGCAATGTAGTTGAAGATAACAATATGTAATATAACAACCACTGTTAATTCCTCTTTTTGTCTTGAAACCCTGTATCACTTTAACTGTTTTTGCTTTGGTTTGTTTATGTTGGTGATGCTGGTATGCTGCTATTGTTCTTTTTGTCCTCTCATTTACTGCTCTCTTAAAAATAAAATTTAAAAAAGTACAATCCATGAAAAGTACACCGACAGACATCTAGCATGTATCAAGAAGTCACTAAAGCTAAGTGCTATTTTTTACTGTGAGCTATGAACTCTACTAGAACTTTATTTCTTGAGAAGCTCTTGCCTCACTTCCTTATTTATATGGTATACCCCTCTGCCTCTTGCCACTTTTCGTACGTGTTCAGAGAAGTCATTCATCTCTCCAGCCAAGAAGAGCTGTAGGCAAGTTCAGGGTAAGTTGGAGTTCTTCACCTTAGAATAGGATGCGTGGGAGCAGGACAACATCTCTTTTCTGTGGGCCTAGTTCCTATACATGCATGGTGAATACTGAAATTAACCACAGGAGGTAAATGTAGTACCTAACCTGCTAAGCTCTGAGAATATATTTGTTAAAGTATTGTTGATGTAATCTTTAACCAAGAGGAAGAATCCAAGTGTCTATATCAATCTATGTCTCTATATCACTATGTATAGTATATGTTTTTAAATGTATCCATATACACTAAAGAAGCAAGCTGTAACACAAAGTCAAATTTTGCCTTCCAGTAGCTTTCCAAGACTAAAAGTCTGACAGTGCACAGAAACTTTTCCCAACATGCAGGGCCACCACTGACACTTCTGCACCTTCCCAGGGAAACATAATGTCAGAAACTTCGACAACCACAGCAAGGGCAGGGCCCAGCCTATAGTTCGCAGTTACTATATTTATTCTCACTCTGACCTGCTGTTGGCATCACTCCTTTCAGACCCATGGCCATATTGTGAGGTAGGATTGCAAGCTCGTCATTAGGCTCACAATATCTATTTTCAAAATGTTCTCTTGTGAATGCAAGGTAAACCCAATAGTTGTTTTTTTTTTATTGCTCCTAGACATTCTCTGCAATCAGCAGAAGACTCCCCTACATCCTGTTCTGCTCTAGTTTCTCAGAATGTTTCCCCTAAGAAGTCCTTTGGTCAGTCTCTTCTTCCTGAATCTCCTGCATTAGTAATTGATCATTTTTAGCCTCTTTGGTATTCTCTAAAAAGGTAGCTCTTCTGTGCCTCTCCTGGTGAACATCCAGGGAACAATTTGGGTAGTGATTGGTGGAGAGGTCCTTATGGGCAGCAGCAGACACCCTCAGATGGGTTTCAGAAGGAGTGAGATGAGAAACAAAGATAGAAAGGAAAGACTATTTATAGAGCATGGTCAGAGGATCCAGTGAGGGCCATGGAGAGATCCAGGACTAGCAACAGTGAGAAGCCATTGCCACCATGAGGCTGATGAGCAAGGGGAAGGACAGTGTTCCTGGAGCTTGCTGGGAGCTGGAGCCATAGATGATGGCCAGTAGGCCGGTGCTGCAATCTGGGAGGATTCAGCCCCCGCCAGGCAAGGAGGAACGGATGTCTCAGCTGGAGGGTCAGCTGCTGGAGCGCCCTGCAGGGAAACAAAGGACAGCAAATGACTCTCTTAAGTGAGGGAGCAAAGAGCAAGCACAATGTACAGGAAACTGCACTCATTCCAATCTGTAAATGAAATTGCACCCATCGCTCTTTCACCACAGCCAAATTTCATTCACCCCACTCTCCAGAGATGTCTCTGGAACTTCCTAATTGTCTACTTCTAACTTGTCTTTGTTAGTGTTGCCAGAAGAGTAAGGTCTAAAGACAGAAAGTAGAATAAAATTATGTGTGAACATGGTCCTCTCAGCTGTTCCTCAGATTTGTGCTACGTCACTCTTACAGTTGCAGACACTTAGTAAGGAGACAATGTGCCTCTTTTCCAATTAATAATGCTTGGAATAAACATAGCAATTAGTGTGGTATCTACAGATTGTGCTTTAAAAAAAAAAAAGTAGATGATTCTATGTATTCTGTTTCTAAATGCAAAGCAGTGGTCTCCACCCTGGCTATTTGTCAGTATCAACTCCAGAACTTGTATCTAGTACAGAATTCTGCTCCCTGCCCCAGAGAGTCTTAATTGAGAATCATTAATTTAAAATTATGGACATTAGGAAGCTCTACATAGAGACTTTTATCCAGGCCTCTTTGATCTATCAATAAAATTTAACATCATTCTGTGTTATGTTGTTAGAAGATCACCCATGTTAGTCTCAAGATAACTTATTAGCTGGAGGTATATACCCATGGGAAATAGAAATTAACTTTCACATAATTTCATGCTCTTGTAAAGAAATGGATTTACTTCACGTTGAGGATTTTCACAGAATTAAAATTAGTTTGTGATTAAAGGCTGCAGCATTTCTGAAAATTGAAATAAGCAATCTGAAACTTACCTCTAGATAGAGCCTTGCAAGTCCAGCTCAAGCATCTCCAAAGAAGGACTAGCCCAAGGCACGTGAAAGGACTTTTTCCTCCAGGTCTCCAACAGGAAGGCCCCCTGACATGCTGAGTTAGCGAAGTACTCTTTTCATACCTCTTGCTTTGTTTTTGTTTGCCTATTAAGTTTACATTTCACCTCTTGGATTTTTAGGTAATCTTTTGCGCACATATCATATGTGAACATTTGGAGTTCAGAGATTTTGTCTTGTTCGTTTTTGCGTCATTATGTACACTGCTGATCCACTGTAGTGTTTGTGCTGTGTTGAATTAATATGTTGCTTTTACATTTTTTATATCTTTCAGATGAACTCAGTGAAGGGGCTGGGGGTATAGCTTAGTGGCATAAGCGCTTGCCTGACAAGCGCAAGGTCCTGAGTTCGATCCCTGGTACCAGAAAAAAAAAAAAAAAAAACAAATGAACTCAGTGAAAAAAACACACCTGTACCAGTGGTACCATTTATTGACTTTTACCTTTCCCCATCATATACCAACATAAGATGCCAATATTAGCTCCTCCTTCCAAGCCCCAGACCAAAGAAAATCTATATCCCACATCCCATGATGCCACACTCAACTTAACTTTAAAGATGCCATGAATTTGAGATCTAGAATTTCAGAAAATGCTGTTTTTCAGCACAGGCGTATTTCCTTAAATGTTGTATGTCTCTTGATTTTCTGTCATGATCCTCTCTTCAGATCTCTGCTGAAGAATAACAAAAATCTCTTCTGTTTTTACTTTGTCATTTTTAATGAAAGGTTAAAGCTACCTACAAAGTGGAGGATATTTTTTTAAAAGAACTACACATCTTATTTGATAGTGAGAAACTTCAGTAAAAATTGTATCTAGAAATACTATTCCTAAAATCAAGCATATGAAGAAAAAGGGACCGGAACTGATGAATTTTAATACAACTAGGCAAAAACCCAAGGCCTGTCACACCAGCTGGCCGTTCTTGCTTCAGCCATTAAAAGTGGCCCTTTTCTGTGGCCAACAGCAGAAATGTCGGTCAATCAGGCACAGCTGTAGGTCTGGGCTTGGTGCCCACTCTCAACTTGCCCCCTCCTTTTCTTCCCCCAGGCTAGCATGGAATGAAAGGGTCAGGATTGGCAGTAGGCACAGGGAAAACCAAGATGGTTAAATCCAGATGAAAGATTGATTGCTGTAGCATCTCAGGCCTTAGCCCATTAGGTAAAGTTTAACCCCTGCGAAGCAGGTCATTTGGCAAAAATGAATGGAAAATACAAACTTCAGGTTGAAAGACAGGGCAGAGGCAATGGGAGAGGCTCCGCTGCATATGGTGTCCCATTAACAGGCATCACACTCCATAATGGGAACATTTTTATACAAATGTGTTCTTTGGAATCCAGCCAAGAGCAGGGCACCCTAGTGAAATCACAATGCACAGCTAATGAGCTATTTTTGGTGAATTTGGCACTAGAGACTAATAGAACCAATTTGTCCCCAAAATGTTAAATCATTTAGCGCTTCTTTGGAGGTGCTAAGTGCATCTAGAACTTTTCGGCATTGTCAATAAAAAATAAGAGATTACCCAAAAGCCTTGTCTTGCCTTGCAATCCTTTATCCTCAGATTAGAGAGCTGCTGGGCCCCCAAGGAAACTGAGCAAAACCCTCTTGCTGGGAGAAGAGAGTGGCCAGATTGAGTCACAAATGCACTCACCTGATGGACAAAGACTGCGGAGAGAGTGAGCATTCCTTATCAGCCACGCTGCCAACATGTGGTTCCTCTGCCATTGCTGGCATCGTCTACCCATCCCCCCACACCCTGCCATCCACTGCTGGCCTCTCTGAGCACTGCCCTCAGCCCAGGCTTCCAACCTTTGACTCCTCTTTCGTGAGTATTTTCTTGCAAACTTCGTTCCCTCGACACCAGCCCTCAGCTCTACACTTCCAGATTTTTTTAATTGTCTGCCAGAACTCCCTGCTACTAGCCTCCTTCGCCTCCAGCCTTCCTGCATATTGATGAAAGATGAATCTTCATTAAGTAACACTCAAAAAGTTACCACCTATTTGGAAACTTTCAATGGCTCCCTGGTACCTGCCACAAGTCTGAGCCCAGCCATCTGACTGTCAAAGCCTTTGTAAGATGACCCCATTCAACCAAGAGAGCCTTTTTTCCCACTAGCTGTCTTACCCTGCTTGACTCAGGAGAATCATTAACCATCACTGAATAAATAAAATCTTGCTATTGCTCACCCTGGAGCCCCCTACAAAGAGTGAACAAGTTACACCAACCTGCCAATATGAGAAACAATAACTTCCAGTTATTTAGAGCACCTGCCCTGGTGAATTAGAATTTAGAGCTCAGGTTAAAAAACAACGTTTGTTTTCTCGGTCTGTGGTCTACCCATCCCGGCCTCACAAGAAAGCCCCCCTCCTCATAAATCCAAATTTGGCACAAATACACAATTATGATTTTATGCTGCAATAACAAATGAAAGTGACTTCATTGAGATGACTGATTGTCTAACACACATCCTCTGCCGTCCTCAGACTGGCCTGGGGTTGGGGACACCAGCACTCACACTGCATCTGCGCCTCCACATTCACATCGCTCCTCTTCTGCGCATGTGCCTTCTCCACTCTATCCTTCAAATACCATTCTGTAACCTTGGTCCCCACCCTGGCCCTTCAAATATGCCTGCTCTCAATGCTTTTACGCTTCAGAATTTTATTCCCTAACAAATACGTACAATACTACTTATTACTCAAGTGAATATTCTCTCTAGAACTAATAGTGAATCACTTCATAGAACTCATTTTTGCTTCTCAAGAGAAAGGTCATAACTTAAACTTATATTTCCACTGAGTGCTATGATCAGAGTAAGTACCAAGTAAATACTTCTTGATTAGTCAGTCAATTCCTGCTTTAATTCTATTCCTGTGTGCTTAAAATGGTGCTGAGTATACAGCAAAAGCTCAAAAGTCTAATTAATCAACAATTAGACATATCTGAGAAGCAATTTTAAATCTCCTCCAGATAGAAGGTTGGAATATTCTCGATCAGGATAGATATTGTGCTACAGAAAATTCATCATCCTCCAAAATTCTGTGCTTCCTCTTCTGTTACATAGATCTACCCCAAAGAGGCGGCTTCTTTGTATCTAAGTAAAGCCACCAATGGAACAGGAACCATGGTCCCTTCTGAGTCAAGGTGGCTGTAAAGCAAAATGCTCTCTCCACCGCTCTTTTCCCAGATGGAGAGATGCCACCAGGACAAAGATCTTTTGAGACCTAAGAGAGTGGGTGTCCAACCTTAAGTTTGCTTAGGTTACACTGACTGAAGGGAAACTATTTTGAGGTGCACAGAAAACACAGACTACAAATAATTTATAGAAGTAATAAAACGTCCTTTGTTTTTAATATTTTTTAATTATAACATTTTAAAAAGAAGGCAGCATAAACATAAAGCTAGTGGTATAGCTGAGTGTGTTTTTATGAAGCAAAGGCATCAGTATCTGGTTTGATGGGCGTGGTTGCAACACTCAGTGAGTTCCCAAGCTTTCCTCAGAAACGTTTAATCTAATTTCACTCTTCGTGTGGTTCACCCTTGAAATAGTTGTTCACAAATGTACAAAAAGAATATGAATAAGATGGGATTGTGAAGTGAAAATATCACTGGAAACTCGCATAATGATGACATAAGTTACCGTCTTGTGAGGTCACGTTACTAGCCATCCAGGGCGGGATCCACCCCACAGCTCACGTGATGGGCACTCCTGCTTTAGAGGGTGATGTAACTAAACATTAGAAGGAAACAGAACCCTAAATCACCATATGAGAGAACCTTCTTGACAGTCAGGATCACCTTCACTGGACTATATATATTTCTCATTGTATATTCTCATTATACATATCTCGTATGTATGAGAAATAGACTTCTATTGTGATTAGCTAGTAAAACTCTGCTGTTTGTTACAACTAACCAATCACTCACCTACCCCTGAAAAAGTAAAATTTCCATGAGGGGAAGAGCAGTTCAAGACAAAAAGCAATTAACCTCTCATGCATTTATACATAATACTGAAGTCATCAAACCAAAAGCTAATTGGTTTCCAGAGTATGCCTCTATACACTTACTGAGGAACCAGACATGTTCCATCAGTCCTAGGACAATGATTTTATAGTAGGTTCTAACATACCCAGGCTCATGGTTACAAGGATTCCATAAAGATGTCTCAACATCCTATTTCAGCCCAAACCCCTTTCGCACAGAGCTATATAAATAATTGCCGCTATGTATCTCTAGTTGGTTATTCTGTGGCCTCTGCAGTATGGGATCCCTGAAAAGCAATCTCCTCTCCCCCTCATTCACCTCCACCACTTTATTCCTCCTCCTGAAAGTCCTAAGTTAGTAGCACCAACATCTCTCTGAGGACCAGCCTTTCTCCTGCAAACTTAGGTCTCTCCGCTCCCGCGCTCCTTCTAAATAGTTTACCTGCTTCTCTCATAACAATCATGTGCTGGAACCACTTGCTTGTGTACATGTCTTTTCACTAGACTATGAACGTCTTAGGTCAAGGACCAAATCTCTTTATCAATGAAAGAATAAATGTCCCTAAAAAGAAGAGCTAAGCTATACTACAAAAATATTTTGAAGGATACATAGACTCTCTTCATCATATCAGGTTAATTGAGAAAACAATTCTCAAATTTTATAACAAAAGCATGATGCACAGAAGTTGGTAAATTAGACCATGTAAGTATTAAAAGCTTTTGGATTTTAAAGGATACCATCAAAGAAATAAAAAGACCAGACACAGACTGGGAGAATATATCTGCAAATTATTTTTCTGATAGAGCCTGTATCCAGAAAAAAATACACACACACACATATATATATATAATAAAAAATTTTAAATAGATAAAAGGTATGAATAGAACTTTTACCAAAGAAGATATCCAAGTAGCCAATTAAGCACATGAAAAGCTACTTGACACCATTAATAATTAGAAAAATGAAAATTAGAACTTCAGTGAAGTATCACTGTGCTCTCACTAAAAAACTTACAATAAAAAAGAAAAGAAAAAGTGATGGCCTGGATACATGAGAAGCTGGACTGCTCAGAACACTGTTGATGGGAATATAAAAGTATGTGGTTACTTTGGAAGTCAGTTTGGCAGTTTCCTAAAAATTAAACATAAATTTACCATATGATGTAGAAATGTTACTCCTTGTTTGTCTGAGGGAACTTAAAACAATTATGTAGACCAGATAAAACTGTGTCCACACAAAGGCTTATATGTGAATATTCATAGCACCATTGCTCATGATGCCTAAAGCCAAGTATTCAATATCTTACGAATGGGTAAACAAAATTGGATTGTGGTGACAGCTGCATAACTTTGTAAATTTACAAAACTCAATGAATTGTACACTTAATATACATAAATTTAATGACAGCAAATTATAGCTGAATAAAGATTTTTAAAATAAAAAATAGCTCTACATCTACAGAGATGTAACAAATACAGTCACAATGGCAACACACATTTATGCACCTACCATGTGCCAGGCAGTGATGAAGAGTGTCCTCTACCCATGTAACTATGTCTACAAGCACCTTTACAACAATGCTGTAAGGTAAGTGCTCTAATCTTCCTACTTTACACATAAAACCGAGCGAGGCACAGAGAGTTAAGTAATTTGTGCTTACATCTGAAAAATAAAGGATCTGCAGATATGGGGAAGGAATTAAGTTGTCATATCACTGTAATTGGTTTATCAAGAGGATGTTTCCTTTTACTAAAATAATTATCAGAAATAAACAATGTTTGGGCTCTTTATTCTTTTTCCCTTGAGTAACAAATGAAGAATAAAACATTTAGTCTGAAATGATATAAAAGGCTTATAATTATCATTCAATTCTTTCTAGTCATTTTCACCATATAAAAGTGGTGTTTCTATTAACACACTGCTACAGAAAGGCAGGGTTTTATGTCAGCACACTATGTGGTATCAAAAGCAAGTTGTTAAGCTTCATTCTACTCCAGTTTGTGTACTGAAGTGCTTTTGAACATAGAAGGGAGTAAAAGGTGCCAGTGCTTCAAAGTTGGATAAGGTAAAACCCCCCATTTCCCTTCCCCAATGACTAGCTTTACACACAGCACCCACATCTGCAGCCATCTTTCCGAAGTCCTGTACACTTTTGGTATCAGACACCCCGCCTGCCCTTGCCTTACCATAGGCCATGTGTGTGATGGTACAGTGGCCATGAGAGCCCGAGTTTCTGTGCATCGTATAAGGACTGAAGATTGAATTGAAGTCATCTGTTGGTGATGTCTAGACTCACTTGCACGATAAGCAGCAATGTTTTCTTGTCTGTTTTGCAAAGTTAAAAGCATCAGAAACCATATGGTTTTGTCTGGATCACAATGAGCTCAGGCTATACAGAACACTACCAAGTCCCTGAAGAGTCAGCCGACGTTAAGGCACATAAGGAACACCAATCTGGGTAGAGTACTAGGGTCTTGCTTTTTAAATTTTTATTAGTCCATGTTTGCAGTACTAATGTTCACGTTCCCCGTATGGAGTTGGTGCTGTGCACGTTTTCATGCCTTGATTTCACCACCTTGCCTCCCCTCTCCTTCTCCTATGCCCATCTTTTGATGCCTTTCCCATTTGAGAAAGATCTCTCCCCATCTCCTACTTACTTAACACTAGGGTCTCCAGGTGCATCCATCTTCCCATAAATGACTACGTTTACCCTCCTTTATGACAAAGTGGCACTCCACTGTAATACTCCACATCTTCTTTATGCATCTCTTGATGGACACATAGTCCAATTCCAGGACGTAGGTATTATGAATTGTGCTGTTTTAATTCAGCTATAGTTGATTGAAATTTTTAAATTTTGATGTAACTGATAATGCATCAACTGTGTGCAAGCATTTCCTGCAAAAATAAGATTTCTTTTCCTCTCCCATTCTGCCTTTCCCCATCTTACCCTCCATATTAAAAATAATAGCTCCTTTTTGCTGAGCCTGAATCAATAATTTCATTTCTTCATTACAAATCTGAAGACAATCGCAGCAAATGAAAAATGGAATTTGACTTACTGATGCTTAATTATTGATGTGGTCTTTTTAAAACATATTTGGTTCTCTGAAACGGTTTCTCAGAACTGCACGCCATTCCTCATTGGTTCCCTATTCTGTTTGTTCTTGGCCTCTGCGTTCCTTTTCGATTTTCTGCAGGTTAGCAAGTGCTGCATCGTCTGCTTTTGAAATGTGTCTTTAGGCATGCTTTTGTTTGACAAGGAATGCCAAGGCTGAGCTGACAAAGTCTGTTTGAAAATCTTTTTCCAGGTATACAAGATCAGTGAGCCTGTTCAATGTATACTGTGATTAGAATTTTTCTTCAGATATTTATATCAACATTTCAGTTTTAGGGAGAGATGTTTTCTGAGCCCACCTGTCAGACAGAAACTTACAAAAGGTAAGGAACTCTATCATTTATATATTCAAATGTAGAAATGTGTTTGTGGTAAAGTGTTGACATCCTCTCCCCATATCACTTAAAACAAAGGAGACAGACTCCATGTACAAAGTCACTACTCCCCCCGGGGCTGAGAATACACATCTCCTTCAGAGTTCTGCTCCCCAGATATAGGGTTTGGGGTTTAACCTGGAAAGATTTAGGAGGTTTTAATTATAAGTGTTCAGCTCTTGCATGTTTTTCTTTTGGGAGGAGGAGAATTGGGGGCAACTAAGAAAAATACAGCTGCTGAAGAAAATCTGTCTCTATAAACCTGTGTGTAAGAACACAGCACACAGCCTGCCAATAATGATATCTCGGGGGTTTCTCTAAGAGCTTCAGCCCTCCACTCAGTTCAGCAAATATTCATTATGTAACCAGCTGCATTTAAAAGTACAATGTGTTTTTCCTACAACCTTACAAAAAGCGAACATATGATCTCAAAATGAAAATCCTTGTTTAAAATGCTACTCATTTTTGGTAAATGAAACCCAGCTTATTATAAGAGGGATTTCCATGGCTGCCACTTGGTCACCCAGAATGCAGCCAGACTTACACCAACTTGTTGAAAGCAAAGTTTCCATAGGAAAATATAATTTAAAAATTAGAGTTAATGTTCATATCAGACTAAGAGATGGAATAAGTTCTTAGGTATTTTGTTATGCTCATTCAAGAAAATTCATTTCAATTTAGTTTCTAAGTAACTGAATTTATTGATAAAAGCAAGCCCCACAAGGTATCTTTCTACCTGAAGACACCTCCTTAACCACAATGGCCGAATAGAACATTCGTTAGTTTTGTACACATTTCCACTGGTCAGACTGCAAAGTAATCAGACTGATCTCCCAGGTATAAATAATCACATTACTGCTTTGTCTCTGTTACAGAATACATTTTATTAGTCATTTCATTGGTCTTTTACTATATATTTGACACTCTTCTAAATACTGAGGCTATTACCTACAAACAACATAGTATCTGAACTCAAGAAGTTGTAGTCCAGGGAAGGCCAAAAAGGAAGCAGACATGTTCTCATCAAGGTCAAAGATAATTAAAGGACTTCAAGATTCCAACATGTAAACAATACTATCAGCCATTTAAAATACTTTCCAGAATAAGTGGATAAGTAGATCATTAAATGTACTTTGAGTTTGTATGTAGCTTTCTTTTCTAAATGAATATTAGATAGCAATTGTTTTATGTTGTATAATTATTCTATGTTGTATGATGCATTTTTATGGATGTGCCTGTGTTCAGTTCTCAATATACTTTTCTACCAAAAACAAGTTTGTCTCCCACCTGATTCTGTCGCTCACATGTATGAATGAAAGATGATTCCCATTAGAAATCACCACTAGCCAACCTCTTTCTTGGTCTTCAAGTGCTAATCTGAGATGGTAAGGTCTGTCAGTCCAAGTTTCTAAATTCAACAGAAAAGGGTAAGGAGCCAGAGGACCAGGAATGCGTACAAGCATGTCTTCACTATGGCACTAAGGTCTAAGGGCTAGAGCCTGGCTTTGATGCCCATCCCAAAAAGTACTGGGTCTGTCTGCTGACTTTATCTCAAACTGAGGTGCTTTCTATGTACCTAAAAGAGAAAGACTGAGAGGAGATGAGCGGATTACGTGGTTAAGTAGTTCATTTTCACATGAGAGCAGGTAAGTGATGAATACGATTCTAGCTGGAGATCCAGGCCTGAACATCATCACTACAGCCACTGAAGAGCAAGGGCAACAAAGACAGAGTGTTTGCTCAATCTCTTCATGATTTGGCTGAATTTGCTTCAGCCTTGCATATACTGGAGGGCTAACACCATGCCATACACTCATGTCATTTTTTTAGATGCTGCAAGATCATTTTTGTCATGTGGGCCAGAGAAAGTGTCAGACTCTGTACTAGGAAGACTGAAAAAAAATGTCATTTTAGGGTGGAGCAGTATGCACAGCTTATCTGTTTCATTGTGCATTTCTGCTGGCTTTAACTGGGCACATTATACAGAATCTGTTGTTTTTTTCTGCAGAAATTCCCGAGTTGTCTATGAATCCCCAAGATTAGAATAGATAATATACTCTGAGAGGTGTTACTATGCTCACAAATTCAAATGATAAAAACAAATAGGACTTTGCAAAGCATGCATAAAACCAACATATATGTTAATGTCTATGGTCTGCCAGCTTAGGGTAGAGGACCCCGGAGAGACACACTTCAGAATTCCATAACTACACCTACTTCAGGGCTTGTTTCAGAAATGAAGAGTAGATAATCATTTGTTTCGAATGCACAGGAGGTGAGCAGGGAATTTGAAAGGTGAGGGAGGGAATATTCTTATTGGGGATAAAATGGAAATTATTTACCCTAGCAATCCTCATTATCCTGTTGATTTCCATCCTACTGACACTAAGAGGTCCTCTTATCTCCCACACACACCCCCTCTACTCTTACAATTCTCTATTCCCTTTGATTTCATGACAAAAATTTGCAAGTCTGAAACTTATATTTCACCTGAAATGTTAATATTCAAGCTCCATGGATTAAAAGGAGGAATGAGGAAGGCTCCCACTTTCAGATCCACAGTCAAGCCTTGAGGATGAGCAGTGTGATAAGCAGAACTTCATGTTCGCTTGCCAATGCCTTATCACCATTCACTCATGTTGCTTTCATTGGCTTTGTGCTAGGGTAGTCATTTCATGCAAAATTCTAAATTCATACCCAGACAAAGTAAAGACCACTTTTTAGAAGAATGTCTGATGTGTCAAAAAAAAAAAAAAGAAGCCTAATTGCTTTTTTCTCTCTTTTTCTTTCTCTTCTCCAGACTAAAAATACATCTGCTTGTAGTCTTTTGTTGTGGCAAACAGAACTTCCTTAAAAGGAAGCTATCTTTTAGACGAGAAATATTCTCAGGGCATGGGGAGGAAAATCCATTAAAGAGTTTAATTCTGCTAAAATAAGATCCCTAGCTGCCCAGTGCCTGAGGCAACTCGTACAAAAGGTGCAATTTGAAAACTTGACTAAGCAGGCTCCACTGCCCTCCTGAGTCTATAGTACTTTGTCCAGGACCTACAACTCCCTCACTCCAATTCAACTTCCAGTTCATCAGTACCACATCTTAGAGCAGACTTGTAAGAGACTGGTTAGAGTCCCTGATCAGCAAATGCATTAACTATGAATTCGTAAGTCTTCATTTCTTTCTTGGTAAAAATGAATTAAAAATGACTTAAATATTTATCGCACAGTTATCCTTAGAAATTTTCTACAAACAACTTACCACAATGCCTAATATCTGCTAGCCACTCAATAATCATTGCTTTTCTTCTCCCAAAACCATCCCCACTCAGAATTTTTTCTCCTTTGAACGCTTTAGGAAAGAAAAAAAAAAAAAAAACTAAAGGACAGTACTACAAATAAGCAACTTATTATGATCCTATAATCACTCAACCAAAACAAAATATGAACACCTTTTTTCCAAATATGTATGCGATACTAATTATATCCAAGACACTTGCCTTCAATAATTTATCCCAAAGAGGGATCATGCTTGTTATACAGGCCCTGGACCTTAATCAACAAGTCAACATGACTTTGATTAGTCTCTAACTTGTGTAGTTTGGGAAGGAATCTAAATAAATTCCAAAAGAAAATCCTTGGGGGGGGACTTTAACTCAGGAAGATGGCGACCGGGTGAGCAGCAAGGGAGCGAACCTCCTTAATAAACACCACCAGCTCGAGACAGACTTGGTGAGCGTGAATGCCGGAACCTCGGCTGGGAAGTTTAAACTGGGCGTATTTCTCTGAGATGCCGGGGGAGATGTGGTAGGGCGGTCCAGGCTGCCGGGGCGAGACGTGGGAAAGTCCCAG
>PVLD010016946.1:0-43393 GCA_004027595.1 Dinomys branickii
CAGAGGTTGCTCCAATGACTTTTCTTTGGGGGAATGTCCCTTAAGCTTTCTGCTGAGAGTTCCGCTTAAAAGGCTGTACAGATATTGGTTAGATACTCCCTACCTAGTGACCTGGGTGAGGTGTGTAAGACCGCTCCCCCGCCCTCCCAGGGTTCCCTGCAGGTATAGGGATGGATCTCCTCCCCCACTCGGTGATCTGATCTCGAGCGCCGATATCTCACCAGATTTTGGAGTCCCTGCAGCCAGGAAGGTTCCAAGGTGCCAGTCTATCCTTTGGGGCTTTCTGCGCGGCCCGCCCGATGTGCATGAAATGTGGGACTGCTGGGTGTTGCCGCCGCCAAAAAGCCGATCTCTGTCGGGAGTCGCCGGAGAGCTGCGCTGGCTCGGGAGGCGGGAGGGACCGAGCTGTCTGTGTTCTCAGGGCGTTCGGACCCAGCCAATCTTCCTCCCCGCGCTAAGCGTCTCTGGCTCCCGGCATTTGGGGCCCTCCGCGCGGCCTGCCCCATACGCGCGAAACGTGTTACTGCCGGGCGTCTCCGCCGCTAACAAGCCGATCTCTGTCGGGAGTCGCCGGAAGGCTGCACCGGCTCGGTAGGCGGGAGGGACCGAGCTGGCTGCACTCCCAAGGCGTTGGGACCCAGCCAATCTTCTTCCCCGCGCGGAGCGTCTCTGGCTCCCAGCATTTGGGGCTTTCCGCGCGGCCTGCCCGATACGCGCGAAATGTGGGACCGCCGGGCGTTGCCGCCGCCAAAAAAACCGGTCTCTGTCGGGAGTTGCCGGAAAGCCGCGCCGGCTTGGGAGGCGGGAGGGACCGAGCTGGCTGCGCTCCCAGGGCGTTCGGTCCGAGCCAAACTTTCTCCCCCCACAGAGCGTCTCTGGCTCCCAGTGTCTGGGGCTTTCTGCGCGGCCTGCCCGATATGCGAGAAATGTGGGACTGCCGGGCGTTGCCGCCACCAAAAAGCAGATCTCTGTCGGGAGTCGCCGGAAAGCTGCACCGGCTCGGGAGGCGGGAGGGACTGAGCTGGCTGTGCTCCCAGGGCGCTTGGACCGAGCCAAGCTTCCTCCCCACGCAGATCGTCCCTGGCTCCCAGCGTCTGGGGCTTTCCCACATCTCGCCATGGCAGCCTGCTCCGCCCTACCGCATCTCCCCCGGCATCTCAGAGAAATTCGCCCAGTTTGATCTTCCCAGCCGAGGTCCCGGCATTCACGCTCGCCAAGTCTGTCTCGAGCTGGTGGTGTTTATTAAGGAGGATTGCTCCCTTGCTGCTCACCTGGTCGCCATCTTCCCATCATCCCCCATAGATCTTCTTGAAGAGTTAAATTCATAAAATTTTAAGAGACATATGAACTTCTACCTGGAGTACATCTACATTATTATTGCTTTAATTCCAATAAATACTTTCCACTCAGTCAAGCATCACTACCAACATGCTGTTTATACCTGAGAGCACAGCAAATTTATCAAAGTGAGTTTTTTCTATGAAAGATGGGGAAATACTTGGGAAAATGAAAACTCAGTACAAGAGATCAAAGGTAACAATGAACATAGTTTGTTAGAAACAGGAGGTTAGATACAAACACTAGAGTGGTGTGGTAAACCAGGGAATTTACCCACAGCCTGCAGTGGTGTCAGGATGGCAGACCACCCTGAGCTCAGAGCGCAGGAAGTGGTAAAGACGGGTAAAACCCTGGGCAAGAGCTCTCTAGGCGGCTCTGTGATGTTCCCGGAGCCCTCTGCCTGTTCCAGGTGTGCGACAATCGTCTATCTGCACGGCAGTAAAATAACCCGCACCTGTCCCAGCACAGGCCTTAACCGCAGTAATCAAGCTCAATCTGGCCAAGGCAGGTGGTGCAGCATCACTGAGAAACCCAGACGGGATGCGGCATCCGTGCCCTTGGTGTCCTTCGTGAAGGGACACTGAGGACCTGCGCAGATCAATCCACACAGCCTTCCTCCGAGAACCGCATAGGAGTAGCCCAGCGCCCCACCGCTCTTGGGGGAGATGTGGAGCTGCTGGGGGTGGAAATGACCTGGGGGAAGGACAGGTGGGGCCCAAACAAGTTCACAGGCCCACAGGACGATGTTTCTATTTTAATCTGATGAGATAAACCCGTGAGATTTCCTACTTGATCTCACTGATTACAAAGGTTTTGAGGCCACTGAGTGGAAATTGAAAGAGCTTCTAATGATTTATAATGCTAACTTGATTATAATAGCGTAGGTAATCACATCTCCAGAGACAAAATAGGTGTCTGCTAGGGATTGCGTGTCTATAAGGACTGAGTGACTTACAGTATTATGCATTTGATAGATATCTGAAGTTGCAGACACTGCCACCACCAAATAGAGAACAGATTAAAAAAAAAAACCACAACTTTTAAAAGACCTGGACTTGTCATTTCCATTGTAAACTGATGAAACTGAAATCCCACTGTGACTTTCCCCTAGGCCTTCAATGCCCCACAAAACTAATTTTCCTGACTGCGTGGGCTGGAGGGGCCGGGGCAAGGGGACGGAGTGACGTGGGGAGTATCGCTGTTTTCCTGCTCTCTGCTACCAGTTCCACCAGGGACAGCAGTGCAGCAGGCTGAGTTCAGGGCTTGTTGTTTCAGAAGAAACTACACCCCATAACTGTGAGGCACACCATAAGAAGGCTTTGCAGGGGAACTGTTAAAGGATTCAGGCTTGGGTCAGGAATTTGGGGGGAAGGTTGAGAGAAGAGGCCTTTTCCCATGTAGCTGGGCGTAATTCTGTGACGTGGCATCCTACTATGGCTTTATTTATTTATTTATTTACTTATTACAATGTAGCACAATAATAGTACAAGCAATACTGCAATTACAATATAGTACAAGCAATACTGAATTACAGACAAGGTGACAGGGAATTTACAATGGTTGTATTACTTATTGATAACTTCAACATGCATACTCAAGAAAACAAACATAGACATGAAAGATTGATCAAATAATCATTAACTGTTCCTTACAATAAATGATAGAAGTCACTAGTACCACTATGTTAGCTATCCTGCATATACATTCATACATAATTATCCCTTTCTTCCTTTTCTCTTTCCCCTCATCCCAGTTCTTTACTTTTGAGCAGTTTCTTTCATTTCACAATGTTTATTATACCTCCTAATTGATATTCACACTTTCAGGCAAACCAAATATCCATCCACTGAGGACTGGATAAAAATATTGTGGCATTTTTATATAATGGAATATACTCAGCTATAAAGAAAGATGAACTTGAGGCGTTTATAGGTAAATGGTCACAAGTGGAGACCATACTCATAAGTGAAATAAATCAGATGTACACATGTAAGCAACGTATTGTCTCACTAGTGTAAGAACCTACTATGGCTTATTTAGAAGTAGTGTGATCTAGGCTTAGTCTAGGGCTGTAACGGGTAAAAACCAGCTATCAGTCATATTAGCCAGGAAAGGGCGTATTTGCCGCTCTTCTGGCTTAGATAAAAATCCTATGTCACATGGGCTCATATTTGACTACCCAGTGGTTTTGTTCAGTCTTAATTCACCATGTCACAGAATGGTTGTCTGGTCGCATGTTTTGGGTTGCACATTTATGCTCCACAGAACAGAAAGACCCCGCTGTGAGCACCAATCCACCTGGAATAAATAAGGCCTGAAGCATCACCTGGCCTAGCACTTGAGTGTCAGGAGCTGCTGTGTTCTATCCCAGTATTACTCATTTTATGCAGCTCATTCAAGTGGATTCCTGCACTTTATAGTTAGAATGGAATATAATCATGTCTCTAGCTTCTCCCTGTTTGACATAGTCTGATCTATACTGCATTCTTGACCTAAATTTTTGGTTTTCTTTGCAAAGCCAATCAATATATTGCATATTCAATAAATGTAGTTTATGTAATGTGTGTTAAAAGAGATAATTATGTTTTCCTCATATACACTATGCTGTTCAATGTTTCATATTTTCAACAATTTCTGAAGCAAAATGCTT
Source organism: Dinomys branickii (assembly GCA_004027595.1). Taxonomy (NCBI): domain Eukaryota; kingdom Metazoa; phylum Chordata; class Mammalia; order Rodentia; family Dinomyidae; genus Dinomys; species Dinomys branickii. The sequence continues at coordinate 3,989 of PVLD010016946.1, forward strand.
CTGTGTATCTTCTATCTCTGGTCACTTTGTCACAATGTCTTGGGAATTCTAACCTAGAAATATGTCTTAAATTTATTCTATGCATCATGTCTTGTTTATATCCTTGGTGTCTGTTATAATTCTCTCTGCATTTCTATTAATATCCACTTAATTTCATTTTTTGCCTGTCTGAAACACAAATTGGGTTTAGTCGTGTGATTTGTTGAGATAAGTAAATATCAAAAGATGACGAGAATGCTTTAAATAATCTTTCTTCGGTAATTGTGCACAAGATAATTGCATTACTTTCTTGTTGCAGGCACAATTTACCTGGCAACCACATGTTGGAGGTTTATTTTGACTCAAAGTTTGTAGAGGTTTCAGTCTATATTTGGCAGGACAGCATGGCAGAGGGGCACTGCAGAGGAGAAAGAGCTCGTTGGAGGGCAAGCAGGAAGCAGTAAGTTCACTGTAAGTCCATCCAGGCGGCAAGGTTATTGGTTGATGCCACCCATACTTAGGGTGTGCCTTCTGTTCTCAGTAAGTTCACCATCCACACCCACAACTATGCTCAAGCAGCAAATGGACTAATTCAGTGTCACACACCTCTAATCCAGGATCTCACATCCATGATCTACCCATGTCCCAAAAGTTTCCCCTCCGAGCACATGAGGCTTTGGGGCAGCACCGAGATATAATCTGTAACAATAGGGTCATGGTACATTTTGTATATTCGCTATCCCCTCCTGCAGATAGATTATTTAAGCTGTTTTGGGAGGCCCACCACAATTCCTTTTCTTTTTTTTTTTAATTTTTCCAGTAATTTTTATTTTATTTTTTTTTCACTTTTATTTTAAAAGTAAAAGAACAAAAACATATTAACAAACAGACACAAAGTAGCATAAGAATAGTACAATCAAAACTGAGTTACAGACAAGGTGACAGGGAATCAGCAATGGTTGTTGCATTACACATTGATAACTTCGAAGTGTATGCGCAGGAAAACAGATAGAGACATGCAAAATTGATCAGACAAATAATCATCAACTATTCCTTACAATAAAGTGACCTAAGTCAGTAGTACAACTAAGTTAGATATGGTGCATATACATACATACTTACATACATAGATAATTATCCCTTCCTTCATTTTTTGTATTTTTTTTATAATTTTTCTTTTTAAAGTGTGAAAGAAAAAGAACTACATCAACAACAACAACAAAGAAAAATGGAAAGCATTAACAAAGAGACACAAAGTAGCACAATAACAGCATAATAAGAATTGAATTATAGACAAAGCAACAGGAAACCAACAATAGTTGTTGCATTGCATACTGATAACTTCAAAGTGTATGCTCAGGAAAACACATATAGACATACATGATCGATCAAACAACCAGTCATCAACTATTCCTTACCATTAAGTGACATAAGACAATAGTAGAACCATATTAGCAAACCTGCACATATGTATATATGTACATACATACATACATTTTTGCCTCTTTTCTCCTTTCCCTCATCCCATCTGTTATTTACTTTTGAACAGATTTCCTTCATGTCTCTTAGTTTATATTCCCACCCTCAGGTTCTTACACAAGTGACACAATACGGTGCTTGCATATGTACCTCTGATTTTTTTCACTTATGAGTATGGTGTTTAAGTGTGACCATTTGCCTACAAAGGCCCCAAATCTGTCCCTCTTTATAGCTGAGTAATATTCCATTATATAAAAATGTCACAGTTTTTTAATCCAGTCCTCTGTGGATGGACATTTGGGTTGCTTCCACAATTCAGCTATTACAAATTTGCACTGCTATAAACATGAGTGCACATATATCAGAGTGATATGATGTTTTAAGACCTTCTGGGAAAATACCCAGAAGGGGAATAGATGGTTTGAATGGAATCTCTAGACCTAGTTTGCTGAGAAATCTCCAAACTGCTCTCCACATTGGTTGCACCATTCTGCAATCCCACCAGCAGTGTAGTAGAATCCCTATTTCTCCACAGCCTCGCCAGCATTTGTTATTGGATGATTTTTTCATACTGGCCAGTCTTACTGGGGTGAGAGGAAATCTCAATGTTGTTTTTATTTGCATTTCTCGAATGGCTAAAGATATGGAAAATTTTCTCATATATTTATTTGCCATTTATATTTCTTTATCTGAGAAGTGTGTATTCATCTCAGATGCCCATTTCTGGATTGGGTCTTTGAATTTGGACAGGTACATGGTTCTTGGTGTTTCTTTTCTTTATTATTTTAAAAATAAAAGCACAAAAACATATTAACAAACAGACACAAAGTAGCATAAGAAATAGTACAATGAAAACTGATTTACAGGGCTGGGGATATAGCTCAGTGGAATAAGCGCTTGCCTAGCAAGCGCAGGGTCCTGAGTTCGATCCCCAGTACCGCAAAAAAACAACAACAACAACAAAAAAAAAAACAACAACAACAAAACTGATTTACAGACAATGTGACATGGACTCAGCAATGGTTGTTGCTTTACCTATTGATATCTTCGAAGTGTATATTCATGAACACAAATACAGACATGTGAAATTGGTCAAACAATTAATCATCTCAACAACAGGAAAAAAAAAAAAAGAAACCGGAAAGCATTAACAAAGAGGCACAAAGTAGTACAATAACAGTAAGATCAGAATTGAATTATAGACAAAGCATCAGGAAACCAACAGTAGTTGCTGCTTTGCAAATTGATATCTTCAAAGTGTGTGCTCAGGATAACACACACAGACATACAAGATTGATCGAATAACCTGTCATCAACTATTCCTTAGCATTAAGTGATATAATACAATAGTAGAAGCATGTTAGCCCTCCTGCACATATCTATCTATCTATCTATCTATCTATCTATCTATCTATCTACATACATTTTTGCCTCTTTTCTCCTTTCCCTTGTCCCATCTGTTCCTTCCTTTTGAACAGATTTCCTTCATGTCTCTTAGTTTATATTCCCACCCTCAGGTTCGTATACAAGTGATACAATACATTGCCTGCTCATGTACTGCTGATTTATTTCACTTATGAGTATGGACTCCAGTTTTGACCACTTGCCTACAAAGTCCCCAAAACTGTCTTTCTTTATAGCTGAATAATATTCCATTATATAAAACTGCCACAGTTTTTTAATCCAGTCTTCTGTGGATGGACACTTGGGTTGCTTCTACATTTTAGCTATTACAAATTGTGCTGCTATGAACATGGGTGCACATATATCAGAGTGATATGATGGTTTCAGATCTTCTGGGAAAATACCCAGAAGGGGTATAGCTGGTTTGAATGGAACCTCTAGACCTAGTTTGCTGAGAAATCTCCAAACGGCTCTCCATAGTGGTTGCACCAGTCTACATTCCCACCAGCAATGTAATAGAGTCCCTATTTCTCCACAGCCTCGCCAGCATTTGCTATTGGATGATTTTTTCATACTGGCCAGTCTTACTGGGATGAGATGAAATCTCGATGTTGTTTTTATTTGCATTTCTCGAATGACTAAGGATGTGCAACATTTTCTCATAAATTTATTTGCCATTTGTATTTCTTTATCTGAGAAGTGTGTATTCATCTCAGCTGCCCCTTTCAGTATTGGGTCTTTGAATTTGGACAGGTACATGTTTTTTAATTCTTTGTATGTTCTAGATAGAAGACCTTTGTCTGAGGGACAGCCAGCTAGGATATTTTCCCAAATTGTGGGTTTTCTTTTTACTTTGCTGGTGATTTCTTTATATGTGCAAAAACTTTTCAGTAGAATGAGGTCCCAGTTATTGATTCTTTGAAGTGTTTCCCTTGCCGTTTCATTTTTGTTCATGAACTCTCTGCCTACTCCTATGTCTTCAAGATTTTTACCTACTTTCTCTTCCAATAGATTTAGAGTTTCTGTTTTAATGTTGAGATCTGTGATCCATTTTGACCTGAGTTTGGTGCATGGTGAGAGACTTGGGTCTATTTTCAGTTTTTGGCAAGAAGCAAGCCAGTTTTTCCAGCACCATTTATTAAACAGGCCATCTTTTTTCCAGTGAGTTTGTTGGCCCCTTTGTCAAATATTAGGTGGCTGAGTGTGTTTTTCGCTGTGGTTGCATCTTTCAGTCTGTTCCACTAATGCTCAGTTCTGTTGTTTAGCCAGTACCAGCTTGATTTTATTACAGTAGCTTTATAGTATAATTTCAGGTCAGGGATTGTGATTCCACCTGTCTTGTCCTTGTGGCCCAGGATTGCTTTTGCTATTCTGGGTTTCTTCTGGTTCCAGATGAGTTTAAGGCATATTTTCGCTAGATCTTTGAGGTGTGCTAATAGTAGTTTAATGGGAATTGCATTGAATCTATACAATAGTTTTGGTAGTATGGCCATTTTCACAATGTTGGTTCTTCCTAACCATGAGCAGGGTATGTTTTTCCATTTATTGATATCCTCTTCGATCTCTTTTTTCAGAGTACTGTAGTTTTCACTGAATAAATCTTTCATATTCTTTTTTAGATTGATTCCTAAGTATTTCAATTTCTTTGATGCTATTGTAAAAGGTATGGTTTCCTTAATTTCTGCCTCAGTCTGTTTGTTGTTCGTGTACAGGAATGCTATTGATTTTTGGGTGTTGACTTTGAATCCAGCTACTCTGCTGAATTTGTCAATTAATTCCAGGAGTTTTCTTGTGGAGTTTTTGGGGTCCTCCATGTAAGGTATCATGTCATCTGCAAATAGTGATAGTTTAACTTCTTCCTTTCCTATCCTTATTCCTTTCATTTCTCTCTCTTGTCTGATTGCTCTGGCTAATGCTTCCAGAACTATGTTGAATAGGAGTGGTGACAATGGACATCCTTGCCTTGCTCCTGACTTTAAAGTGAAAGATTTCAGTTTATGTCCATTTAGTATGATGTTGGCTGTTGGTTTGTCATTCATGGCTTTGATCAGATTGAGGTAGAAGCCATCTATTCCTATGTTTTCTAAGGTTTTTAACATGAATGCATGTTGGACTTTATGGAAAGCCTTTTCTGCATCTATTGAGATGATCATGTGGTTTTTGTCTTTTGCTGTATTGATATGATGTATTACATTAACTGACTTGCGAATATTGAACTGTCCCTGCATTCCTGGAATGAATCCTACCTGGTCATGGTGTATAATTTTCCCTATGATTCGCTGTATTCTATTTGCTAGTATTTTGTTGAGTATCTTTGCATCTATGTTCATTAGAGAGATTGGCCTATAGTTCTCTTTCTTGGTTGGGTCCTTCTCTGGTTTTCGTATCAGTATAATACTTGCTTCCAGAAATGTGTCAGGGAGAGTTGCTTCCTTTTCAATTTCATTAAAGATTTTGAGGAGTGTTGGCATTAAATCTTCTCTGAATGTTTTATAGAATTCTGTTGTGAATCCATCAGGGACTGGGCTTTTCTTTGTTGGTAAATTTTCAATGACATTTTTAATCTCATTAATTGATACTGGGTTGTTCTGGGTTTTTGAATCTTCCTGATTCAATTTTGGTAATTTGTACATTTCTAGCAATCTGTCCATTTTTTCTGAATTTTCCATCCTATGGGAGTAAAGATTTTCTAAGTAGGTATTAATGATCTTTTGGATTTCTGTGGGATCTCTAGTGATTTCATCCTTTTCATTCCTTATTGCATGAATTTGAGTTCTTTCTCTTCTTTTTTTGATAAGTTTGGCCAGGGGTTTATCATTTTTATTCTTTAAAAAAACCAACTCTTTGATTCACTTATTTTTTGTAGAGTTTTATTCATCTCAATTGCATTAATTTCTGACCTGAGTTTTATAATCTCCTCCCTTCTTTGGGCTTTTGGTTTGGCTTGTTGGTCTTTTTCTAAAAGTTTGAGATGTAGCATTAGGCTATTTATTTGCTCTGTTTCTGTTTTCTTTATATATGAGTTCATTGCTATAAATTTCCCTCTGAGGACTGCTTTCATTGCATCCCACAGATTCCAGTAGGTTGTATTTGCATTTTCATGTGTTTGTAGGTATTTTTTAAATTTCTTCTGTAACTTCTTGTGTGACCCACTGGTTATTCAGGGGGTTTTTGTCTAATTTGCACATGTTTATGTGGTTTTTGGAGTTCTCTTTGTCATTAATTTCCAATTTCATTGCACTGTGGTCCAATAATATGCATGGGATAACTTCAATTCTTTTCCATTTAGGTAGATATGCTCTATGGGCTAGAATGCGGTGTATTTTAGAGAAAGACACATGTGCAGCTGAGAAAAATGTGTATTCTGATGTTGTGGGGTGGAACACTCTGTATACATCTACTAAGTCCATTTGTTCACCCTTTTGCTTCAGGTCTGTTATTTCTTTGCTGAGTTTCTTTCCAGTTGACCTGTCTCTTTGCGTCAGAGGGGTGTTTAGGTCCCCTGTTACAATAGTGTTATTAATTACTTGATTTTTCACGTCTGTTAAGATTCGACTTGTAAAGTTTGGTGCTCCATTGTTTGGTGCATAAATGTTTAGGATTGTTATCATTTCCTCTTGCAGCTTTCCCCTAGCTAGTATGTAATGGCCTTCTTCATCTCTTTTGATTGTTTTTGGTTTGAAGTTTACATTGTCTGCAATCATAATAGCTACCCCTGCTTTTTTCTGGGTACCTGTTGCATGCAGAATTGTTTTCCATCCTTTAACTTTCAGCCTGTGGATTTCCTTTTGAGTAAAATGTGTTTCCTGTATACAGCATATCTTTGTATTGTGTTTGTTAATCCACTCTGCCTATCTTTTCCTTTTGACGGGTGAATTGAGGCCATTTACATTAATGGTTATAATGGTTATATGTTGGCTTATTCTTGTCATGCTATTTACTTGTTGCTGTTTTCCTACTTTTGCTGTTTACTTGCTTGTTCTGTTTGAGGGTTCCTTTCTATTGTTTTTCTTGAGATTGTGGTCACTTTTTTCTCTGTAAGGAATATCTTTTAGTGCTTTTTGCAATGCTGGTTTGGCACTCATGAAGTTCTTCAGTTGTTCTTTGTCGTGGAAATATTTTATTTCTCCATTGAATTTGAAGGATAGTTTTGCAGGATACATCAGTCTGAATTGAAGCTGTTTTGTCTCAGAATCTGTAATACCTCGCTCCAAGCTCTTCTTGATTCAATGGTTTCCGTCGCGAAGTGTGCCTTGATTCTGATGGGCTTTCCTTTATAGGTGATCTGTTTCTTTTCTTTAGCAGCTTTTAATATTGTGTTCTTTTGCTGGATGTCTGGGATCTTGACTATTATATGTCTGTTTGTTGTTTTTTTTTGGGTTATGTCTCGTTGGGGTTCTATATGCCTCGATTAACTATACTTCAGTATCTTTTACCATGTTTGGGAACTTTTCTGCTATTATTTCAGTATATATTCTTTTTATAGCATTTGTGTTGTCTCCTGCTGTTTCACTGACTCCTATTACTCAAATATTATTTCTTTTTTCCTCATGTTGTAGCTGTTGGTTTGATTTTTCTTGGATCCTTGATGACTTTATGAGATCCTTCCTTTCATGCTCATTAGCTGCCATGCTGTCTTCAAGATCTGAAATTCTATCTTTGGCTTCTTTTAAGTGGTTTCCCAAGCTTTCAGTGGAAGTTTGCAATTTCTGGCAATCTCTTTGGACCTCTTTCATTTGTGGTAATTCATTCCTAAGTTGCTCTTGTAACGTTTCCATTTGTTTCCTATTTTCTGCTATTCTTTCATCTATTTCTTCTCTATGTGTGAGGAACATTTCTTCCATTATAGTTTCCAGTTCACTTTTTGTCTGAGAGATTATTTCTGCTTTAATCTCTTTTGTGGCCTGATGGAGTTGTTTCTTTACTTTGAATGTGATCATTTCCGAAATTCCAGGTATGTGACTTATTTCTGCTTTAATCTGTTCTATGGCCTGATGGAGTTGTTTCGTTACTTCAGATGTAATCATTTCAGAAATTGCAGGTATGTGGCTTATTTCTGCTTTAATCTCTTCTATGGCCTGATGGAGATATTTCTTTATTTCTAATGCAATCGTTTCAGAACTTGCAGGTATGTGGCTTCCTAGTTCCCCTATATCCTTGCATCCAGGACTTGTTCTGAGTGGGGTTGAGTTCTGAGACTGCATTTTGTTCTTCTGTCTTCCCATTTTGTATATTAGATTCAAAATATTGAGCTATAAATTACCCAGTTAGCTGATTCAGCAAAGGTACGTTGCAAAGGCTGCTCCAATGGCTCCTTCTCTTTGGGAGAATGTCCCTTAAGCTTTCTGCTAAGAGTTCTGCTCAAAAGGCTGCTCAGATGCTGCTTTGTGGTCCGAGCTACTCCCTACCCAGTGATCTGGCTGGGATGCGCAAACAGCTCACCCGCCCAGGGGTCCGTGCAGGCAGAGGGCCCACCCAGATGTTCCTCCCTGGGCTGAGCTCCTCCCCAACTCAGAAATCCGGTTGGGGTGTGTAGACAGCTCACCTGCCCAGGGGTCCGTGCTGGCAGAGGGGCTGCCCAGATGTTCCTCCCTGGGCCAACCCACCACAATTTCTGATGGATCAACTTTGTGTTCTCCTCCTTCAAAATGCTATCCAATGCATTGCTATATCTAATATAGAATAACACAGAAAGCAAAGCCTTTCATAGCATTTTAGCTTTATCTTGGAGAATGGAGCTTTTGCTGTGAGCACATGAGAACACGTCATAGTGACACCATTGTCCAAAGAAACCATTGCCATCTCATCACCAGCCCAACGCTGTGTGGAAGTCGGAGGAGCTACAGGAGTATCATAACGCTGGGCAAAAAGAAGGCATGAGCAATGCTGAAACCCTGTCCACACTGCATCTCCAGAGATATGAACAGAGGGGCCCAGGTGCCTTTCACCATCAGATATCCTTAATGATTACCACATGGGAATAAAGATTCCTTATCATGTGTATCCAGAAGCAGATGTACCTCAGCGACATCTAGTTTTCATCTGACTTCTCTATATATTTTCTTTGGCATTTATCACTTTCCTCTGTTTTTTCAATCAATTTTGTCTTTTGTCTAAGGCTTAGCTTCTCCTTTTCTTTCTTAAGTTCTGTCAGGTTTACCTGGATAATTTCTCATCTTTGCTTTAAAATTTGAAAGTGTTCCCATGGATGATCATAAACTCTACCATAGCATTCAGAGACATATCATTACTTCTTCCAAAATTGTTAGCATCATGAGCATGTCACTTGTCTTTTCACAATGCTGTGAAACTCTGTTTTAAAAAGCAAAAGCTTCACCTACGAGCACATGAGGCTTTGAGGATCATGCGTACTTTGCATGAAGAAGAAAAAAGATGAAATAGGAGGGGCAGCCTAATTGAATGGTATTAGTAATTCATGAAATTCAAAGGTTATTCTTCTACAGTATTAAGGTTCAATGTGTTTGATCCACTGATTTATTAATCTCCCCTCTTGCCATCACACTCAAGCTTAAATTGTATATTCTGTTCATCATCATCTTGAAATAAATGATTATATTTCTCACATCCTAAAACTAGCTTATTCTCTATTTTAAACTATCACTGTCTCATCTTGTTCTCGTGACCTTCACCCTTGAGCTTCGTGGTAAACTCACAAAACTCATTCTTCCTACCCTTGAAAAAGGAATACCTATTCCCTCACCTTTTATTTACTCTTCTGATTCATTTTTCCCATCCATTCTATGCAGTGAATAATTTAAAAATCCTAGATCTCATAGTTGTCATTCCAAATGTATCTTCCAATTCTCCGCATACCTGAGACCCTTTCCCAGCATTTGACATATTTGCCAACTTCTTTCTGTTGCAAAGTGCCCTTTCTTTGCCTGAGTAACAAATTTATATAGTTTTGTTCCTACCTCAGTGAATTGCTCCCATTCTTTAATCCTGTGTCATTTTCTGAATTCTGGATCTCTACAGGGGGCTATTTTCCACATGGGTAGGTGTCATCCTCCCCGCTCCTGTGCTCTTCACCTGTTCCTGCCCATCTTGGTCCCTGCAAATGAGTCTGTATCACTCCATTCCTGTCATGGCCCCTCCCTTACTGCCAATGATCCATACAGGCACATTGTATCTGTGGCCCTAGAATCACCTGAGCACTTGTAACCTGTGACTTTAGGTCTAGGAGAAGTAAAACCTCACCAACTTTCTGTTGATTGCACAAGATGCCACCCCATTCATAGCATAGAACTTTCAAGAAAATCTTAACTAATCTTCAGCATATGAAAAGCCAGCCTTTCCAGCACTATGTGTTAAAGAGGCTCTCTTTCTTCGAGTAGACATGTCTGGCCACTTTGTCAAAGATAAGGTGGCTGAGTGAGTGTGTTTGTAGTTGTGCTTCCATCTTCTAGTGTATTGCATTTATCCTTAAGTCTGTTTTTTTTTTCCAATACCATGCTGATTTTATCACAGTAGCTTTGAAGTATTATTTCAAGTCAGGGATTGTGATACCTCCTGCTGGCCTTTGTGGTAAGGGATTGCTTTTAGTATGTTGGGTCTCTTCTTGTTCAAGATAAGCTTTAGGAGCATTTTCTCTAGGTCTGTGAGCTATATTAATGGTATTTTGATCAGGATTGCATTTTATCTATATAACAATTTTGGAAGTATGGTTATTTTCACAATGTTAATTCTTCCTATCCTTGAAAAATGAATATGTTTTCATTTTCTGAAACTCTCTTTGATCTACTCTTTCAGAGTATTGTAATTTTCATTGTACAGATCTTTTCTAATTTTTTTTACTACTTTTTATTGTTTTTACTTGTTTGATCAATCTTGCATTCTTACCTTTGGAATTTGAACAACTTAGTTGAAGACAACAATATGCGATGTAACAACCATTGTTAATTCCTATCATCTTGTTTGGAAATCCTGTATCATTTTTATTTGTTTTCATTTATTTTTGTTATTGTTTCAATCTCTTTAAAATAAAAAAATACTCGACTAATACCCTTACCACAGTACTAGATCATAAACCTGAGTGCTGTGTATATATTTTCTTTTCCTCCTGCATACTTCCTAGGGTGGGGCTCCATAATTCTAACTTTAACATCATTAAATTTTACCCAAATCTTCATTGAATTGTCATTTAGTATTTGTAGTAATTACCTTTTGCATATGTTTTACATATTGATGATCAATATTTCAAAAATATTTTCTTCAAATCTGCTTCTCCCACCTTTTATTACCTTTGTGAGTAACAAATTTTGCTGGATATTTTCTCTATAAACACAACCAAGTTGCATTAAAGTACTTAGAGCTTTAGATAATTATTTTTATTAGTAACTAGGTAAATGTAAAAGCATATCTTGTATGTGTGCACTAAAGTTATAAAAATAACTACTGTAGCCTTTGGCTAAAACATCTTTTTTCATATTCTTTATTTCATCTCATTCTGTTATCCTCAAAAGCAGCCACTATCCTAAAATGTGTATGTATTGGTTTGAGCAGTCCAACTTTTTTATTTGTTTAGTAAGTTTGTGTTTATCAGTGCTTCTTTTTCAAATTCCCTTATTTTATGGTCCTTTACTTCCTTTTCTCACATTGTTGATCATCTATTTTCTTTAATTTTATTTATAACATGCTTGTTCTACATTCCACATGAGACAACTTCAGATTTTTAAAAGTCCTTCAGGGCCAGGGATATAGCTCAGTGACACAAGTGCATGCCTGGCAAGCATAAGGTCCTGAGTTTGATTCCTGGTACCAAAGGAAAAAAAAGTCCTTCAGGGTTCTCCTAGTTTATGGAGCATCTTTTGTATTTGTTGTCTTCCTGCAAACTGCCAAAAATTCAGAAAAAAGACAGACTATTAAAAGTTTTTAATGAGAAGTGCCAAACCATCTATGAGGGCAATCCCAGAGATTATTCAATGCAAACCTTAAAAGCCAGGAGAGCTGGGAGTAAAACTTTTAAGTCCTAAAAGAAAAAAATAATGTCAAGCCATATTACTACAGCCTGCAAAGCTATTGTTCAAAATTAAAGAGGAAATAGAGGCTTTCCATGATTAAGATAAACTAAACAAATGCATCACCAGCAAGCCATCACTGCAGAAAACACTTAAGGGAATCCTGCATAGACACAGTGAGAATAACAAGATCCACAAGAACAAGGGAAAAATAAATCCCACTGGGAAAGCAGATCAGTAAGAGAGAAAGAAAAGGGAATCAAGCAGCAGAAAAACAGCATTGTGATGGGTGTAAGTGCACACCTTTCAATAGTAAGACTCCACATAAATGGTGCTAGCTCTGGAAGTGGAAGACACAGGCTGACAAATTGTCAAAACAATACCCAGCCCATATTTGTTGCCTGTGAGAGACACACCTCAGCTGCAAGGACACATACAGCACTAGATTGAGAGTCTGTAGAATGACACTCTACACCTCAATAATTTCCTATAAACTCGTAATTTGTTGAATTTTTACCAGTGAAAACTATGTCATGCTAACTTTCTGACTGTTTCTTCTACAAATGTTTGACTCTTTCCTTCGCTACATCCCTACATCCTTTTAGGAAATAATCATTTGACTTGAAGTTTTGCAAGCTAGTCAATGATAGGATTTCAAAGTGTAAACTTGTGGGAATGCGGCTTAGGTAATAATATCTCTGGAGGGGATGTTTTTCTATATTTTTACTGTTTCTTTCCAAATCTCCATATGCTATGCAGGTGGCATAAGATGGGTTTGTGTATAACTTATCTTTATATGTGATGTTTAAATCGATATATTTGATGGTTCCATATCTAGACAGAAGATTTCTTATTAGATCTTCACTCTTGAATTCTCAGTATCTAACCCTAGATTTCATTTGGCTTCCAGATTGTCAAGGTCATAAAAAACAAGTCCAGAAGGTGCTTAAATTTGATCTGTTTATCAACTATCTATGTACTTCCTTTTATAAAAGCTTTAGATTTTTATGGATTTGTTACATAAATATCCTAGCACACACTCACATGCACATAAATAATTTCACTTTTAATGTTTTTATCCAAAACTGTAGTGTTTTAATCATTTTAATCAGGACATAGATGTCTTACTTACCTAGTGTATTTTAAACCTCCTTGTATTCTGTATAACTCAGGCCTTCATCATTCTAAAGTAGTCAACTGCAATCCATTCTTCTTTTTAATGGCTATGTGACTTTTATGTAATAGCAGTTCTGGTTATTTTTTTAACCTTTGGTTGTCTTATAAAGATTCCTTTCATGTGTCATAGTGTCTGTTATACAGTGGACACAGGATAAAAAATAAGTAGTGAGATCAGTGAAATCTATCCCATTAACTTTACGTGACTCTGATTTTCTATTTTTTTTTTTAATGAAGCCCAAGGTTATCCAATTATATGAAGTTTTTCATAATCTAGCTGGTGGCTGCCTGTTACTTTCTCACCAGCATGCACCATATCTGCTCTTAGCCATTGTTTTCAGCTTAGGTTCCTTACCTACAGATGAGAACTGCAAACACAATTGTTTATAATAAGATTGCAGTGCAAAACAATCTGAATCATGTACCATCATTACTGCATGTGCACAAGAGTGATTGTCTTCTTTAGGTCTTTTAAAATGATATTTGCCTCAGTGACACTAGAGCACTGAAACAGACCATGTATCATTTCTTGACACAACCCCTAAATGGTCCCTCACTGAACATAGAGCTGAAAAACCTTCAGATGATTTTACACACTTACATTTTCTATCAAGAGTCCAACATCCCTCTTCACTCCCTTCCAATGTTCCTCATACCCCAAATTTTTCACAGTCCCCTGGCTCATGCTTTCTCATGCATCAGACTGCTTGTACAAGTGAGGTTTTTGTCTAAACTTTTCCATTTGCCTCCCTGGGATAATGTCTCTGTAGTCACCTTTCTTAGTAAGGTCTTCCTTAAATTTCCAAAATGTCCTGATAGTACTAAACATACTGATTTAACAGATGCTAAAGATTTCTGTAGGATTTAGTGAAAGGTGTTACTTAGATTTGTAAAATGTCACATATTCAACTAATGTGTTACTTTCACACAAGATTGCGAGTTCCACTGGGAAAAGACTGTTTGCTCAAAAGGTGTGGTGGTATGCCTTTGTAATCATACCTCTAAGGAAGCTGAGGCAGGAAGATCACTATGAGTATAAGACCAGCCTGAGCTGCATAGTGAGTTCAAGCTGGCCTGAAATAGTGAGACACTGTTTCAAAAAATTTATGTTATGACATTTGAAGGAAAAAAAATTGCTACAACCTCTGGGACCACAACAGAAGATAGCATCTTATAAACCAAATCTTATGCGTTCTCTACCAAAAAGTATCTCTGTTTAAATTCCTGGACAGGGGACAGAGGAGATGAAGGAACAAGTACCTTGAATAGGCTTGAGATGACAAACTAGAGTCAGGAGAGATTCAGACAGTGAAAGAAGAAAAGGACAACAGTTTTATCACATCTGGGTATGAGAATCGTTCAACTCACAGGCCATCTGTCTTTCCCATGTCTTCTCCAAATCTTCACTATACCTCTAAATTCTGGATTTTAAATAATCAAGAAGTAGAATTAGAATGAGGCTAGTATGTGGAGGATGATCTAAGATTCCAGTCAGTGAGTTGTATGAAAATACAATCACATCAAATCTCAGCCAATCATATTGATAGAAATAGAAAAACTCAATGACATGTGATGCTTTGTGTATGAGTGCTCCTCAATTTAGGATCACACCTTGATGAAACTGAGAATACATTTTATATGTGTGACCTACCTAGCATCTGAGCTCTACAGAGAATACTGGTCATTGACCCTGTGTGTAAAGATGGAAATTCTGTTCAACTCAGCTGTACCTCCTCTGGATATCTCCCAAGATGATTGAAAGACATCATATTACACTGATCTACGGATACCCACTTATCTACTAGCGCAACTTGCAACAGCTAAATTATAGAAGCAGCCTATGTGCCTCTCAACAGATGAATGCATAAAGAAAATATGATATTTATACAGAATGGAGTACTACTCTGCCATCAGTAATGATACATTTAAGTCATTTGTGGCAAAATCTATACAACTTGAGAACTTAATGCTAAACAAAATGAATCAAACACAGAAGGTTAAATATTGCCTAGTTTCTCTTACATTATTAACCCAAATATAGTCTTGGCTGAGTGCTGGAGAACTCTGGGAACTTAGGTGAGCTGGCTGGCAGGGTAGAGACTGCACTCTGCCCTGCCCCCACCTTCGTTAGAGTGACTCTAAGTTCCAGGGAAACTGGAGAACTTAGAAAATGACCAAAAAAGTCACAAATGCAATCTCAGACCTCCACCTCATCAAGAACAAGTCCAGGAGACATCCATATAAAAGAATATGGAAGTTACACACCTGAAATTTCTGAAATGATAGCAACTGAAGTAAAGAAGCAATTCCATTAGGCTGCAAAACAAATCAGATCAGAAATAATCTCTGAGGTGAATAAAGAAATGACAAATATAATGAAAGAATTGTTCAGCATATCAAAAGAAGATATAGATTAAAAAGTAGAGGAGGGGGGCTGGGGATATAGCTCAGTGGAATAAGCGCTTGCCTAGCAAGTGCAGGGTCCTGAGTTCTATCCTCAGTACCGCAAAAAAAAAAAAAAAATAATAATAAAATAAATAAAATAAAATAAAATAAAATGAAATGTAGAGGAGGAAAGGAAAACGGTGCAAACTTTAAATGAATGGTACAGAAAGGAGTTAGAGTGCATGAAACATTGAAAGAGATATACAGGAAATGAAACATTCTACTGAAACTTGGCAACAACACTTGAACAAAACTGAAGATAGACTTTTAGACCTTGAAGACAGTGTTGCAGCTAGTGATCCTAAAAGGAAATGTCTTTTAAAAACAACTAGGAACCAGGAAATAACAATTCAACAGCTTCGAGATGATGCAAACAAAAACAATATGAGACTTATAGGTGTCAATTAAAAAGCAAGAGTCAAGATGAGTGACATAAGAAGACTATTTACAGAAGTAGTAGCAAAAGATTTGCCAAGCACGGGAAAGGAATATGACAGTCAGATAGGTGAGGCATCTAGAACTCCATTTAGCCACAATCAAATTGAATCTACACCCAGACACATAATAATCAAGATCCTAGAAATTCAAAAAGAACAGAATATTAAAAGCTTTTAGAGAAAACAAACAGATCACTTATGACGGAAAAGCCATCAGAATGATAGCAGATTTCTCAGTACAATCTATCAATTCAAGAAGAGTTCTGGTATTTCTATCTTTAAGAAAATAACTTCTGACTCAAATTGATGTACGCTGCAAAATTATCTTTCAAAATTAATGGAAAAATAAGACATTTTCATGACAAAGTACAACTGAATAAATTCATGTCCACAAAACCAACCCAACAAAGAGTACTGGAAGATATTCTAGAAAAAGATAAAAATCATTAGAATTCCAAGAAGAGTAGAAAGGAACCACCAACCAGAGTAAGCAATTAAAGAGGAGGAAAGTAGGAAACCAACAGCAGGAAATTAACATAACATAGATAAGCCAATACATATCAGTAATAACCATTAGTGTAAAAGGCCTCAATTCAGCAATCACAAGAAACAGACTGGCAGAGTCAATCAAGGAACAAAATCCTACAATATGCTGTATATAAGAAACACACTTAACTGAAAGTCAAAGGATGGAAAACAATATTCCATGCAACAGGAACTCAGAAAAAAAAAAGCAGAGGTAGCTATTCTTTTTGCAGAAAATGTAAACTTCAAATCAAGAATGATCAAAAGAGATATAGAAGGTCACTACATACCTGTTAGGGGAAAACTGCAAGAGGAAGAGATAACAATCATAAATATATATGCACTAGGGGCTGGGGATATAGCTCAGTGGAATAAGCACAGGGTCCTGAGTTCGATCCCCGGTACCACAAAAAAAAAAAAAAAAAAAAAGAGGATTGCAAGTTCAAGCCCAGTGTGGACAACTTAGTGATTTTGCTGGGGATATAGCTCAGTGGAATATGCACTTGCCTAGCAAGTGCAGGGTCCTGAGTTCGATCCCCAGTACAGCAATAAATAAATAAATAAATAAATAATAAATATATATGCACTAAATGCAGGAGCACAGAACTGTATATGACAAAATCATAGTGGTGAATTATCACATCAGGAAAATAGAAAGGGGACAAATAAACAAGCTTAGGGTGTATCTCAAGCTTCTAGAAAAACAAGAGCACCTCAAGTGCAAAGTCCAAAGAACAGCAAAAATTATGAAGACCAAATAAGAAATGAATGCAACTGAGACTAAGAAAACAGTACAAAGAATTAATGAATTGAACAGTTGGTTCTTTGAAAGAATAAATAAAATCGATAAACCCTTAGCAATCCTTATTAAAAAAGAAAATCTCAAATCCATGCAATAAGGAATGAAAAACGTGAAATCATTACAGATCCTATAGAAATGTAGATGATCTTCAATACCTACTTCAAAAATCTTTAATCTCGTAGGACAGAAAACACAGGAGATGGGAGATGGACAAATTTTTAGATATATATTAAGTTGCCAAAGCTGAATCAAGAAGGTATAAAAATCTTGAATAAATCAATATCAGTCAAGGAAATTGAAAATGAGTTATACCTTGGTTTACTTAAACAAGTCTATAGTGTTAGCCTGCTCAAAACTGAGACTTTTCCTAGTCATTTGTTAGCTAATTGAAGGTACCATACCTTAATTATAGGTTTTAAAAGAAAATGATGAATTAAATGGAATCCAGAGAATTAGCACTTTAAGCCCAATTTAGTTAGAATGAATATCAATTTAGTTATTCTCAAATGTTAATATAAATATTCTACTGAAAATTTAAGCAAGAAATATTCAAATGTGCCTGTTACTCAAGTGGAATGCATGTCCTGGTTTTTAACTAAAATTAATCTCTAGTACTTATAAGATGAAAAACCCACTTCTCTTTCACTAATGTCGTATCAAATTTGCATTTTCCTCTAAGATAAGGAATCTATAACTAGACTTCAGTGATAATTTTGCAGTGTAGTTGCTATAACTCAAATACTTTTGCAATATAGCAATATCATTTTATTCTCCACCCACAGTTCTCATTGAAAAAAATGAACAAAAACTAAAACTAAATGAAATGATTGAATTTAGAAGCATTGCAATAATAACAATAAGGTTTATTTCAGAGAATTTTAGTTTGAAAAGTAGTATCCTAAACATTAGTTTACGTTTTTCTTAGTGATTAAAAGAAATGAAACCACCCTGTCCAATATCACCCTGGTATGACCAAACCTCTCAGCTTCTTTCCTGAACATTCCTTCTTTGAACCATAGAATTCTGTACCTATTTCAAATTAACTTCCTGTTGCACATTTTATAACCACAAAGCATCTTTCACTTTTCAGTATACGTATATTTGAAATTAATCCTTACTATTATGCTGTATTTTTATTAAATCTGATAACAGTAATTTGCATGCTGATGAGTGATAATTGTCCTCCTCTTATTTTGTTCTCCTTGCCAGAAAACAACTAAAAACATATAAGCAAAATTAAAAGGTATCCAATAAACCCCAGTGGCCATGGAGTGAGAACCAGGACCCTCAAAGGCTCCAGCGTCTAGGTGTCTGAGTCCCTTACATAAAATGGAGCACTGTCACATGCAGACTTCTTATGCCCAGCTCATTGTGCATGGCTAAGTTGTAGTGAATTACCTGAAGTTATCTTTAGATGACTGAATTATCTGATGCCATGTAAATGCTATTATTTAAGCAGTTGTTATGCCATACTGTTTTCTTCCTTTTTTAGTAGTATATGTGTGCAACAAATAATAAATACATTCATTCTGGGAAACTGCATCTCATACGTATTGCACTTCAAACGTTTTATGCCCCTTCTCCATATATATGTATCTCACCTCGGTTAAATACTCGGGTGTCGAATCAGCAGATATGCAGCACCCACTGCATACACATTTTCCTCCAACAAACGCGATATTCAGTAACATTCTTAACCTGCGCAGTATTTATTTAGTAGCTGTGTTATCTATATTTTTATCTGAAGTTATGCTCTCATAAAATAAAGTCAGCACATTATTCTGATGTGTTTTTTATGAAATATAAATAGTTCTATTGTGTTCTTTATTCCATGTGCCCATGTTGTCCCCTCAACAGAAACTGTTTTATGTAGTGTTTTTCATTTCACAAAGGTACTGATATCGGCCTTACACAACACATTTGGACACATCACTCATGTTATTCTTGCTTCATTACTTGCTTTTCAAGTTTTCTTTCACTATTAATTTTTCTTGTTTGTTGAATGTCCTCTCACATATTTTTTAAAAACGTCTGAAGGTCACAACCCCTCAGTTGACCTCCCTCTAACACCTCCAACTTTCTTCCCATGGATAATGTTCTGCAGCGATGGGTCTTGGCTTGACATTTCCTTTTTTTCAGTCTTTAAGAAAAGTTCTGTCTCTTTTACTTCACATGAAAAACTCACGTTCTCTTCATTGTCCCTCTCTAAGTAATGTGTTCTTTTCTGTCTCTGGTTAAAGATGTTCACTTTTCCCTTGATTTTTGAACTTGGACTACTATATCTGGTATCAGTTTTACCTAATTTATTTATATATTTAAACAAATTTTGAAAGTTCTCAGTTATTGTTTCCTCCAAGATTTTTCTTCCCCCAGTAGTTTATTGCTTTTTTTTACAGGCCCAAGGCATGAATATAGACTTTGGCTACTGATTTGTGAGTTGCTAAGTGTTATGATTTATACACTGTGTCAACTTCGAGAGTCTAGAGGTTTGGCTGAGTGATTCAGCAGGAAGCCCGGGTGCTAACTTGGTACACATCCTGAGCCTGTGGAAGAGGAGGCCATGGAGATTGTGTGAGAGCTGCCTGTTAATAATATAAGGGAAGGAAAGACGCTGCTTTGCCGCCATTCCTCCCTTTTGCTCTGGTTGTTTTTGCTGTGCTCTGCCACCATGAACTGTAGCCCTCTGCCATGTGTCACTCTGCCTTACAGCTAGCTGAGTATGGACTGAAACCTCCACAAACTGTAAGCTAAATAAACCTTTCCTTACTTCATTTTGGGCATTGGTTATTTTGTCTCAGCAACGAGAGAAAAATAACCAAGACATTTAGTTTCTGCTCTTTTGATGTTGTGGCTATTGTTTCTTGATAGTGTCATTTCTGTTGATCTAGCCTCAAGTGTACTTTTTTTCTTTGCCAAATTCATTATATTTTTGGGCCATCCCTTCATCTAGTGATTTTTATAAACTTCTGTTAATATTTGTATTCTAAAAAATATCTTGGTCATGACTTTCTTGTAAGTGGGAATTTCCCACTTTGAGGCTGCTACTGATGACTGAGCAGGGAAGGCACTGAGGCATCAATGCAAACTACTACTGTGATAAATCAAGGTTTCCCTTGCAAAATGGCCAGACAAGATGGCTAACATCAAACTCTCTAAAAATTAAAGTGTGTGTCAGGAGCTGATTCCTGTGTAAATCTCCCTATTCTTTTTTATCTACCATATTTGAGGACAGAAATCCTAATGGGTACTAGATCGATCATAACTGTCCTATCCTTTAAACACTTCCAACTTTATTCAAAACTAGAAAGTAAAAGTACTGAGAGAAAAATCTCTGCTTTGAAGCTATGATATTCAAACACGTTGGAGTCTAATGAAAGTTTAATAAATCTTCAAAATTAGATTGGTTAATCATAATTTGGACTATTTTTATGTTTTCTATAAATAAAAAAATTAAGTTGAGAAACCAGATATTCCATGTAAAGGCATTGGCAAAATTGTCCTACAACTTGATATACCACACAAAAGATGACTCAGAACTGTGAAGGCATGAAAATAGGAACATTTTAAAAATAAATTAAAAGTAAAGATTGTTCTCAAGAATAATTGGCATTAGCATTTCTGTGTCTCATAGCTTTCTGGTATCCACCTCAAAGTATGTTATTCAGAATCCAAGATAATTCTTGGATATTACCAGACAAAATAAAAAGGGAAAAACATAGCATTTTTCATCATTAATCTTTGGGAAGAAATTGGCATAAGAGAAGATACAGGGCTGTATAATGTAACATTCCTGAGGGATTGTGTATCTTAAATTGTTTTGAATTATGACTGGTATCCATGAGAGAAACTGATGGTAGATATGATCATGTGAAAAAATGGTCAGCTACACTGTCTAGTAAATGCTGTTATTAGTGGGGTGTCTGTTATGAATAACCTTAGCCTGGTGATATGGTACATGCCTGTCAATGCAGCAGTGCAAGATGTTAACTCAGGAGGATTAAAAGTTCAATTCTAGCCTGAGAAACTTAGTGCCTAATCAGACTGTCTCAAAAATTAAAAAATAAGAAAATGCTGGAGATGTAGCATGGTGTGAAAGCCCTGGCTTGACTTCCCTATACCTATTAAAGGAAAATCTCATTTGAAAAATTTTGCATTGTATACCACACAAAAGGGTGACTCCGAACTGTGAAAACATGAAAATAGGAATATTTCTAAAATAAATGAAAATAAAAGATTATCCTCAGGAATTCAGTGTAAGCAAGTTGTCTTGGTTACTTTTCTCTCGTTGCTGAGATGAAATAAAAATGAAGGAAGGAAAGGTTTATTTAGCTTACAGTTTGTGGAGGTTTCAGTCCATACTTGGCTGGTTCTGAGGCAGAGTGGCACATGGCAGAGGGCAAACTGTTCAGGGCAGCAGAGCACAGCAAAAACAACCAGAGCAAAAGGGAGGAATGGCTACAAGCAGCTTCTTCTCTTCCCTTACATTGTAAACAGCCTACCCCCACCGAGGGGGCATGTAGCTCTCACACAGTCTCCATGCCTTCGTTTTCCACAGGCTCAGGATGTATACAAAGTAACCACTCTGGCTTCCTGCTGAATCACTCAGTTAAACCTCCAGATTCCCCAAGTTGACACAATGTATCAACCATAACATTCCACCCCTTGTCATCTTGGGAATCAGACATACTTCCTGAAACCAATTTCCAGATAAAAAGACATACTTATATTAGAATGATAACAGGGGTATTTCTGTAAAATAGTACAAAAAGTTTAACAATAAAATAGATTACCTATCTTCCTTCTATATACGTGTATAATATATCCAACGTATATAATTATCCAAAGTACACAATTGATTCTTGGAAAAAAGAAGAAAAATATGAATAAAAATTCAAAAGTGTCAAGTAACTCACAAAACAATAGCTCCAAGAGGCCAAAGTAAAAATTGCTCAACACATTTTGCCATTAACTTAGTGTGTATTGCACTGCGATGAGAAATAATGTAACTCACATAAGAACAACTGAGATAAAAACAACTGATGCTCGGGTGTTAGTAGGAACATGGATCCCTGGATCACCCACCATGTTGGTGGGAGGGTCCACCCATTGCAGCTTCTTGGAAATCTACACACCATTTTATATTCACAGGTATATATGTAAATACTCAAGTACATAGATATGATTCACATGTGCAAGCATGTGTATTCATACCCAGCAACCCAGAATACCCCTTCTGAAACAGAGGAGTGCTTGTACCTCCTGAAAACATGATGGCAGTTTTATTGGGAAATGAGAGAAAGAGTAGAAATCATAGAAACACTCTTCTCTCATAGAAGGTTACAGGAGTAAAGAATACAAAGTAGCAGTGCTATGTAACTGCTGTGCTGTGCTGTGCTGTGCTGTACCCCAGTAGTCCAGCGTTGCTAAACACACTCACTCAAAGTGAGACAGTGAGGGTTTCTCTGGCCAGCAGCCCAATAAGAGCACTAAGTATGGGTCCAGCTGGAACTCACAAAGTACTGGCAACTCGATGTGCATGCTGTTTGTTCCTCAACCTTGTGGCCTTGTGCATGTGCTATCACATCTGCTGCACCCTGGCTTTGGGAGGCATGTGCCAATTATCACTTCAACGACTTTCAGTTTAAATTCCCTCCACTTTGCCTCAGTTCAAACCCCCTACTGTGTACTGCTTCGGTGAGGCTCCGTGCCGGCTTCTTCCTTCCGCATGGCACAGCACGAGGCATTGCCAGTGCAGGGGTGGGTGGTCACTGCTGGGGGGAAACCAGGCTTCTGAACTCTGCGGGTTTTACTTTTTACCACTGTTGTTCTTACTCTCTTTGATTTCGTGACCTGGTGCACAGCAGGATGCTTGTGTGGCAGTGGCTGGCAGTGCTGTCACCTGATGACCGTGCCTGTGGTGTCGGCGCTAACATGAACTCTTTTGCCAAGGTCCCCAGCACCGTAGTGAGTTTATTCTTTTTCACAGCCCTACATCTGCTTTAATAGCAAATATATTTTGCCCTTGAACTGGCCATGGAAATAATCTCTCCAGTGAGCAGAAATCTGAGGTAACACTGCTCTGTGACAGAGGACACTGTGAGGAAAAAATGACTAAAATTAAGAAAAAGACTTCTAGTCTAGAAATGTTCTGCATCTTAATTTGACTGCTCTGTAGATAAATACAAAGATATAAAAATTTCAAGAGGTGGATTTACTAGTACGTTCTCTCCTATATATAAATCATATCTCAGGGAAAGAATGTATCTAGGTAGATAGAAATGTAGTCATCTGTACAAATTGCCAATATCCACAGTTTTTTAATGCTACCAAATGCCAAACTACATTTAACCCATAAACCAAAGGGTGCATGAAGTGATTCTAGATAGATTTGATTTTATGCCTTTGTTACTTTAATGTCATAACTTTGCTGTGTAGGTGTAATACTGAAATGATTATCCTCGTCAAAAAATTGTTTTTAGTCCTTTATTTTCATATAGCTTTAAAGTTAGAAAGAACTTGCACACTCTAAAGTATCACATACACATCTTAACTAGACTCAGGAACTGATTATTTATTATTGGTTTTTCTTTACATATATTTTTGAAACATTTTTAGAGTGAATTTGAGATATGTCCCTTTATTCTTGACTATTTGTGTGCCTTCCTCAAGAACATACTCTTAACTACAGTAGCAATACACTCCATTCTAATCTGTAGTACATTTCTCTATTTGGGTTTTCTTCCTGTGTCCTCATGAAGAAATTCAATTTTTGCATTTTGAAAGGAACACAAGTTAGAAAAATATTTTGGTATTTGAAAAAGTACACTTGAGGTTTGCATCACCAGGATAGTTTGAAGCAGAGTTAGTAAAATATAAACCTGCAGTTCTTTCCAAAGTTTCACCAGCTATAGTTTCCTTCTAAAGAGTTGGAGTGATAAATTGCTTTATCATGAACGCTTCACCTTTTGTTGTGACTTTTTGGCAAGAACAGTTTGGATGCACCAAGTACGCACTAACATAAAAAGTACTTTCTGGACAATGGTATAAACTCTTGCATGTAAAAGAATATAATTTCTTGTACTCAGAATCATGATGATTTATAAGTTGTCACTGCAAAAGCCAAACATATAAATGAAGGAAATTAATCTTGGAGAAAGTCAAGCACAAAGGGTCAGAAGCTTCCACTTCAGTGGTCAGTCCGTGTAAGGAACAAAGCTCCAGATTAACACGACATAGGTAACACCAAGTACATGGCACACGTGAGGTCATAGGTGTTCTGTACTCATGGTATCTAACCTGGATATTTCAATATTTTTCACTGATTACCTGGGTACAAACACTTATTCATTTTTAACTCTTAATTTGTATATTTGCACCTATCTGTTTATGTATCATTTCCCTAAGTTCATGCCTGAAGTTCATAGTGTTCACATAATTTGTGTGTGGGGGGGGGCGGTACACTCACACAGCACACCTGAATTCTTTTGCTCATCCTCTGCCCCTCCAATCCCTCCACCTCTTGATCCCCTTCCCGTTTGGGGATGCTCTGTCTCCCTACTTCCTATCACCTGTCTTTGGTTTTGCTGAAGCCTTTCTAATGAAGCCTTTGGGTGTATCAGTGATGCCTATGAGAGAAATTTTTTTTGTCTTTCATTGTATTTTGAAGTACCCCAAAGCTGTTTCTTAAAAGAGCTACTTTTTTATTTCAGTCACATTCTAATTTGGATTTTGAGAAACGTCTGGGTGGTTCAGCACCCTAGGGGTGGCTGGGACTGGAACGGCAGGGGTACACTTTCAAGCGGGCATCCTTTCCTCGCCCATCTGTCACCTGGGTACTTGTTAACACCTCCTGATTTCTAAATGGTGCAACATATGTTAGAGACTTTAAATGAAACTTGGATTTCCAGTACATGAATTAACATTATCCAACTCTTAGAAGAGGAAGCTGGGCATGGTGGCACATGCCTGTAATCTCAGCACTCGGGAGGATGAGGCAGGAGGATTGTTGAGAGTTTGAGACCAGCCTGGGCTACAAAATGAGCTCAAGGCCAGCTTGCTCTGCATAGTGAGACCCTGTGTCCCCCCACAAAAGAGAAGAGGAACAGGTGCTGAATTTACGTCAAAATTCTTTCTACTCTCAGTATCACTTGTAATCCTTAGTGTTACTTTTATTCTCATTATTTTTACTGAACTCAAAAATTTAGGAATTGAGTCCAAAATTTTCTAAATGTTTTACTTAGCATGGGCAGAACACAGAGTTCTCTTGTTGATATAAAATTATCATGTAAACATGTTGCATAGCAGTTTAAATAATATCATAAATCAAGGACATTGACAACAGAATTAACAGGTAGCCTGGGGAGGCCACTTGGAAGGGTGCTGGCAGTATCTTTCAGATGAACGTGCTCATGTGAAATAATACAATGCAACAACTTCACTCCCTAGCATTTACTCTACAAAACAAAGCTCTGCACATAAGCTGCACACAGATGCATCTCATATCTTCCCTGGTAATTGTCAACATCATAAAAACTCAAGATACGTATGTGTATGGATAAACAGATTAAGATATATCCAGAAAAGAAATATTATTGATCAGTAATAATGACCTGTCAGGCAACACATGGCACAATGAAACACTAAAGCCCTAAGTGCACATTGTCTGTGAAGTAAGCCCACAGGAAAATGGAATATACAGTATTATTCTGAATATTTGATATCTGAGAAAAGGCAAAACCATGGAGACAGTAAAGAGTTCAGTGGTTACAAGGAGTCCAGGAGTAGAAAAGTGAACAGGTAAAACACCTGCAGTCCTCTCCAGGTTTGTGAGACTATTCTGAAGGGCCAAGTAACTGAGGATCACAGCCATTTGTCATTTGACATATCCCACAGAACATGAAGCACAGATAACTTACCCTAACATAAACTATGAACTCTGATTTATAGTAGTGCATCAATATTAGTTCATAAATTATAAAAATACACATTCCTGTAAGATGTTACATGTTAGGCCAACTGTGAGAGAGTACAGATGAAAGCAATGCTTTCTGCTCAAGGTTTTGTAAACAAATTTAATTACAATAGATTCCTTTGGATAACATTTTATTTGAAGTGAAATGTGTTATTAATGAATAAGTCATCAGGTTAAAAAACAGTTAAATATGAATCCACATGAAGCAAACACAGATGCATATTTTACTTTTATTGCTGCATGTCCTTGTTACTAATATGGTGAAGTATTATTTTAATTTATTTTTCTACATTATAAGATGTACAGTAACACATCCATAAATAGTTTTATATGAATCCCAGAAGAGTTGTTCCATTTTGCTATTTAGGCTGGATTCATTACCTTCTCCATAGTATTTCTTATTTAATCAAATCATTCTCATTTAAAAAGCTCTCCAGAGCTTTCCTTCCTGCTCTTTCTGGATGGTACTATAATTGATAAATGTCTTATAATTTATCACAATAAGGAAAAAGTAGAATAGATACTAATAAGACAATTTTATTGTTCTTATAGATTATCTGTGGATAACAACCCAGAATACCAACTAATATTTGGCATACAATATTTTTAAAACAATTCCCCAAGTGAGTATTGTAGGTTTGTTGTTGGAGATTTTATTCAGGAAGATGGTAGCACTATTTCTTGTTCTACGTTATCAAAGAAGTAATAGAGGTCCAAAGCACTGACCTCAGTATGAGGCTTAGAAAGGAATGATGCCTAGATCAGCATAACTGATAGTCTGCCTTTTGTATTGAATCACAGAAAAAAAGATCTAGTTGTTTCTTAATGTTTGTTACTAGAAGGCACTTGTCATATTAAAGGTTCCAAGGTTTTTTTCTCAATCTAGCATGAACTTATATTGTAAAGGTTTCCAGTCTCTTTGCGTCTGGCAAGCTCTTGGGCTTTGAGCTTCTGGGACTGTACATCATATTTGGGAGGAACGCTGTTCATCATTGTGAGCTCAAACACTCAGTTGTCCAGGGAAAGGAATGGACTTGAAGGGAGATTACAGACATCTGAACATGTATCACAAGGGCTCCTGAAGAGCCTTCCAGATCTGACCAAAAGGTCCATCTGGAATCTCCCTAAGGAATCATGTGGGTGTCCAATATTTTCTTGGCTGGAAAATATTCTCTGCAGCCACAGAAAATGAAATTCAATACAACATAGAATCCAATCCACAGACTAGATTCCAAGGTCTTGGAATAACTTGATAAACTTTGATTCCTGTTAAAACTTTCTAACAGAAACTACTCTAATGGGGAACAATCATGAGAATCTTTAATATATATATATATATATATATATATGTGTATATATATATATATATATGCACATATATATATGAGGAAAATATGTCTGCATATACTGCAAAGCAGCACATCAATGAGATGAAAGAGGCTTTGTTGCTCACAAGCAAATTTTTATGCAAAATTCAACAGAGGGATAGTAGTGTGGGAAAATTTATGCTTATATCCAAAATTCCAGTGAGTTGACTACCAGGAAAACCTCATTTTCACCTTTGTAAGCAGTCCGCTCTTTTGTTACCTGGTGATTCTAGAAAACCAAAATAAAGGAAGCATTTATATAGAAAAGATAGAGGGATTCCCTGTTTTGACTTCGAACTTATGGAGCATGTGCAGTGACATTTGTTATTAAGCTGTGTTGACTTTGGCTGAACCTACAGACAAATATCTTTTGCACAAATTGGCAATTATATAATTATTTATGTCCTGACAAACATCTTTGTGCATTCCTTTGTTCACTTTCATAATATTCACAATCCCAAAGTGGAAAAAAGAAAAAACAAATAATAGAGAAATTATGATAAAAGTCATCAAGACCCAGCCAGGCACAGTGCTGCATTTCTGCAATCCCAGCACTAGGGAGACTGAGCGAGGAGGCTTGCTATGTGTTCAGAGCCAGCCTGGTCTCCACAGTTAGAACCTGTCTCAAAACAAACAAATAAGTGAACAATTCTACTCATTTTATGACCATTTATGAAAGAATAACTTAGCAGTAAATAAGCCAGTTTCCTAATTTTGACTGAGAAAAAAATAAATCAACCAGAAATAAGTGTTCAGTATCTACATGTGACACCTATTTATTTTTTAAAATATAGAGATAAAATCATGCCAGCATTTGATCCCACAGGATATTTAATATCTTTTATAATTTATTATTGTTCTACAATAGCATCATGTGTGTTACATTGTTCAGTGTGCTCCTCCTGACTGGTGGTGAGGCAGAGATTTTCAACAGATTTTGTGGCCTCTATGACAGGTTGCTATGAAGTTACACCAGTCAAGGGCCAGCGAAGAGTTAGAACTCGTATAGGTGATTCCAAAGGATTTCTTCTCTGTAAATGATTGTTAGCTGCTTACAGATGACTAGGTATTACAGGAAGGACGTGGACCACGGGAGGAATGGAAAAACAACAGATGAAGGAGATAATTTTTAAATCTAGAGAAGAACAAGAGAAATAAATGTAGGTTAATCACAGCCCACTGCTTCCCAGGCTGGGAGGCTGATGTTTCTACAGGAAATGTTACTTGCACAAGCAAGGGGCACAGCTCTGTCAAAGCCACTTTTCATGGCATAGATCTGCGGGAGTGACCACTGTCTGGCTAAGAAATTCTGCAAAAGTTCAGGTTGGCCAGACCAGGCTGTGGCCTTGTGCACTGCGGCCAGGAAGTTCACTTGCGAGCGTGAGCTGCGCTGATTGGTCGAAGTGTCAGCTGGGCTTCGGGTTTGACGCTCAGATCTCTGAGCCTCGCTGCATCTCCAACACACTGGACCAGGATCGCTGCCACACAGGGCAGAAAATTAAACACTGCGAAAGCAAACATGGCTTTGGTCTTCAGAATCCTGCCAGCACTGTTGACAGAGTTTCGATGTACCAGGTGGCAAAGGGAAAATGCTGACAGTCCAGCTCTGATGTCTCAAAGTAGGACAGAGAGGGGAGATGTGAGCCGAGGAGCAATGAATTAATAGCGCATCAGTCTCCCACCTGGGCTACTCAGCTTTCATCTGGAACCTTGACACACATTAAAACTTAGACATGGGAGCAAAACTGTTCTCTTTCTCCCATTTAAACACGGATTTCCTTGTGGTACAGAAAATGTTGCTAAAGCTTTTCCAAAAAGGGGAAAGCACATAATTCTTCCAGAGACTTTATTAATAGCCGAGACATTAATCATGCCTTAAAAAGTTTCTGCACATTGTAACCTAAATGTTAAACTAGAAAATTAAAGAGTAACAACTTTGAATATAAAATAATAATTGAAAAGAGAGAGAGAAAAATGATTAAGATATGAAAAGAAATATGTGAGCAGAAGAGAAAATATACAAATCTTCTATAGTCCTTGTTGCTGTCCTTGGTCTTGAGTCTCTAGTGATCTGTGACATTCTTCTTTATCTGTTTAGCCAGAAGGAACATTTGTCAAATAGTACTTCAACTTTTTCAGATGCTTAATCCGGTAAATTCACATAAATCTTCATTTTTTAAAGTACTAAATCATCAAATATTTTGCACTAAATGTGCTTGTAAGCAGACAATGATGAAATATTTCTTTTAAAAATTAGTTTATAATTTAGATCTGATGTCATAACTTTAGTTTAGAAGTCATTCCTTTGAAAGCACTTGACAACAGTTCTTATTTCTGCATGTCATCTCTGAACCTTGTGCCTTTCTAATGAAAGCAACCAATGTAAAATTACCTTTCTAAAACCAGTTTCTTAAAAAAGAAACAAATCAGAAAATGTATGTAAGGATAAATAGTGGAAAAGTAACTTTGCTGTTTTGTCATTTAATAAAAAATAGAAACAATATACAGAAATGAAAATATGTAGATGACACATTGAGGCTTTAGTTCTGAAATGGGGTCCAGTTGGTGTTTTTCCTTTCACCTTTGCTCACACCCCTCCCTATGGCAAACAGAGACACTGATACACACAGATGGGTAAACACACACACTCTCACACAGCAGCCCGTAGCATATTCCTAATTATTTCAGTGAATTATAGAGAAAAATACACAAACCCTTCCTTTTTTTCTAGAAGCATGAATCCATTTATTAGGGTTATGCTAAATTTTTGTAACAGGAACAGCGTAAGGCAGAGGATAAACCAGAGGGTTATTAAGAGCAACAGACATGTGGACTCATAGCGCAATAAGATAGAACTGAGAGTCCAGACATACAAATGTGTCGAGTCATAGGATTGTAGACATGGGTGCCAAGAATATTCAATGACACATATTGTTATCTTAGAGAAACTGTGCTAACTGAATAACCCCAAATAATAGATGAAGCTACACTCTCACTGGACACCTTATACAACAATTAACTCAAAGGGGAACAAGACCTATATTTAAGAACAAAAACTATACATCAGTTAGAAAAAAGTGGAGGAGAAATCATGTATAAAAGTGAGTTTATCCTCAAGGTATCCTAAGATATGACATTAAAAGCTTAAGTAAATTGCTCTTCACCAAAATTAAAACTGCTTCAAAAGATAACATCAAGAACATCAAAATGCAACTGAAAATGGGGTTCATTTTGAAAAGGATAAAAATGTCCTGGAAGAGTGTGGTGAGTATAATTCATATCTGTAAATATACCATAAAAACCATTGACTTGTACACATCAGTTAAATACATGATATGGAATATGGGTTATATCTCAATAAAGGTGATTGTTTTAAAAGAAAGAACAGATTAAACTTACATGGAGCATGGTCTACTATCTTTTGGTAGCCAGTGTTTGGACTGCAATATATTGAGGAGATAGGGGCTCAGTACAATGAAATAGAGACCACAGGAGAAAATAGAGCTTCTGTGAAAGAGCAAGATGGTCCAAAACTGTGTTCTCTGAGCAGTGTCTTGAGTTACCATGAATCAATACGACATAAGCTCGTACCCGAAAGGAATCAAACACAGCTTTACAGCAAGCAGTGGTAAGACCAGCAAGTGAGGAGTCACGGAAGGAGAGACTGTCTACTTCAATCTCTGTGTATCATAGAAACCATAACATGGCAAAACCAAAAGGGAGAGAATTACAAGTACTTTTGAGGAATGAGATTGGTGTTTTAAATGAATGCACTAGGCAGTAAGCATAATCAGTGGAGGTACCTGTTGAAAGCAAAAAGAAAAAAAAAGACAATTAAATTACACAGGTCAATGACAGTTGTAAATCTAGGAACAAATCCCGGAATGATAATTGTAGTATCTACATAAACCGACCTTACAATGGATTATAAATCTAGAGAACAAGGTAAAGGTTATAACTGTATAACTCCAATGTACTTTCTAAAATTATAGACATGTAGCACATTTTCTCTATAACACTGTCTCTTATTCATTCTCTCCTGGAGTTTCCAGAGTCAGGGGGAAACTTTGAGGGGTTCCCAAAACCACAAATCTGTCAGATGTAGTGTATTTCCAGGGTCAGGAGGTCCGAGCTCCAAATCTTTAGCACAAAAATACAGGAAGCTGTCCCATCAGTCAACAGTTCCAGTAGCTTTTCCTGATTTTTCAACTCCCTGGTATTGGCAGTATTCCTCACATAGATCATTTCTATCGTGTTGGTGCAGTTTGATTTGTTGGAGAGCCAAATGAGATGCTCCTGTCTGTCCAATCCAACAACCTGGTCAGATCATTACATCTCTTTTGTTTAAAACAGGTGCAGTGAATTCTATTAGCTGGGACCAAACTGTAACTCAAGTCATTCAGCTGTTATTGTGGGTGTGACTTAGGACATACAGTACACGAATGCTGAAAAGTGATGTGCTTAAATTTGGGCTGAATTTCATCTTTAATGACAGCTTCAATGTGTGTTTGAAGTTTTCTCCTAAAATAATAACTCAGCAATTATTGGCTGCAAACACACTTCAGCTGTAGTACTTAGTATTGTAAAAGCAATCCACGATAAAATAAATTTAGCATCACTGCAAAAACTTATGCCAGAGTAAGAAGATTGAAGCATTGGTCCTCGCAATAAGATCAAGTATTGAGCTGGCAAGCAGGGTCCACATGACGTGGTTCTGGACTCTGGGGTCCTGGTGAACACGCACAGTGGCTCGGGTGGTGGCTGCCCGTTGCTCTGAGTTTCTGCAGATTCGCCATCTACCAGGTGTCCGTGAGGGTGGTCCCGGGTTTGTGGTGTGTGTTACTGGAGCCACAAAGAAATACAGTGACTCACCTTCCACATCCTGAGGCTGAGCTTTGGACCCGCCTCGGGTTTCACCAACTTGACAAGGCATTGGTGTTGCCGTTGTTTCAGCACTGGGTGGGGGCTGAGGTGTCCACTCCTGCAGGGGCCACCAAAGGGATTTAATAGACAGAATGTCCCCCCCCCCGACTTCTCCTAGTGGGCACAGGGCGGGCATGGTGGCACACACTTGTGATCCCAGCACTCTGGAGGCTGAAGCAGAAGGATCACCATGAATCTGAGGCCAGCTTGAGCTACAGAGCAAAACTTTTGCTGAAAAATAAATAAATATTTTTTTATTAAAATAAAAAAGAAAGAATGAATGAACAAATAAATAAATAAAAATTTAAAATAAAATCTCCACCTAGTGCATATAAGCATTTGAGGAAATCTCCGTTAGGTCAAGAAATAAGGGAGACAATGTTCATATGCAATGAAGAAGGAATATTTTGCAAAAGCAGTTGAAGAGAGTCACTAGAAAAAGGATGATTACAACTTTCATTGGACAGCAAGAGCAATTTTGGGTAGGTGAATCTTATTTCCATAGTGGCTATATTAGAATATTTAAATTAACAAGTTCTCAGGTTATAGAATTTGAGAAATGCCAGTATGAATGAAAAGTACATAAATGTAATCTATTTTGGGGGAGAAAGAAAGAAATAAACAGAAACCATATCCAAGAACATGTATATATGTTCAGAAAGCCAGCATAAGCCACGTGTGAAAGGAAAGGAGATCTGGGATGTAACAGCACTGGAGTGATTGCCCAGCCTGTGTAACACCGGTGTCCATCCCAGCACCACACACACACAAACACACACACACACACACACACACACACACACACACAAATACAGGGTAACGATGATCTAGGGGACTATAAATGAACTGGTAGTGAGTATCAATAGAAATTAAATTTAAAAAGAGACCTAATAGAAATTATGTCACAGAACAATAAACAAAATAAAAATTTCAATAGATAAATCTATTATTTAACATGTAAATCAGTCAGAATACCTTCTTCTGTACAGTACATCACTAATAATTATAAAAATGAGATATTCATGATTTGGGTATTTTATTGATTATAGTTTTCAAAATTCTCTATTTTCAAGAAACATAACTATTAAATGTCAAATACTAGATGTAAATAAGGAATTTACTTGCTTTTCTTTTGGGGCTGTCAATGATTAAAGAAATTCTTCATAAGAATATAAAGTGGTGTAGCAGAAGACCGATTACTACAGGACTCCTAACATATGATACCATTCAGAGATAGTTGCAGTGATTCTTGAATTGCAATTTGTTATCTACAGTGAGGTACAGACAAACATGCAGAGTTGTGTGATTCAGGGGTTTAGATAGCATTCATTTCAAGACATAAATTTTTGGTTACATTATTACTTGGTATTCCCTTGTCATGTGTACTAAGTCCATCAGGGACTCACTAAAACAAATGTCACTTTTCAATTGCAAAACAGTTATTTTCAGACAAAGGTATGGACTTATCTAAAAGCTTAAGAGTCTGTATATGATGCTAGAGATGGTCTAAGTGAGTTATAGATATTCTCAAAAATGTAGGTCTTCTTCATGATCACCCCTTAATATGGCAGCTTCACCTGAGCCAGGGTGTTCTGCAAAGCTTGTAAAGTTCCAGGTTACTTTGAAAGGTATCAACGTCAGCACAAAGTGACCTCCTATTTATTGCATGCACTTTCTCCTCATATCCTCCTCATATACAGTGGACCAAAGTCCAGTGTATAAAAAATAATATGACTCCAGCTTTTGGTGAGTGGTATCAGTGCAGTGATATCATTTCCTTGTATAACTTATTGGAAATTTACAAAGTGCCCCCAAGTTTGGATATGACTCAAACTACTGAGATACTAACAACTACAGACATATAATAAACATTGATATTATCACAATATGCACCTGTATCTTTTACTTTGGCAAGTGAATGTATTACTATGCCATCTATGGCACCGACAGTATAATTTTATTATTATTGTTGAGCCAGTGATAAAGCATAATAAAGAATATATATATATATATATATATATATATATATACACATACATACACACACACGCACATATATATATATATATATATATATGCACACAAAGTAGCTAAGATAATTGTACTACTAATTTCTATTAGTTAATTGAAAGGAACAGTAGTGTTTATATTGTTTGGTTAATCTGACATGCCTATATCTGGCAATCTGAGCAATTATTTTGAAGAAAACAATATGCAAGTGCTTATATCCTATCTTGTTTGGAAATTCTGTATTATTTTTATTGCTTTTTACTATCTTTAAGACAAAATTTGAAAAAAATGAAAGTATATCAGTTCCCGCCATGCAAGAATAAAACATTTCTAAGGACTTTTTCTGGTGTGAAATGGAAAGGAAGCCAGTTCTACACCTATGTGCAAGTGTCACCCTCTGTGTTACTTTGCTCTGCACAGCATCCCATCTAAACCATCAGCTCCAACTGACCATGTTACACGAGTAAGTTTTACTTCTTCACAAATCTTTTAAAAGTACAATCTGAAATTTGTGCTAATAATTATGAGGGTTTCATCTTTGCAAGTTTTCCCATGATGCTGTATTATATTTACATTCATTTATTGCTTTAGCTGCTAGTGAAGAGCTAGACAAAAATGACAAAGACGGTATTCACGTTGCCTCTCTTCTATAATTTTTCTAACTCTGTAGGGCCAGGGAATCATTGGACTTTTATACCAGCATCTAAATGTTTGCTTATCTGCTAAACACTCTTAAAGGTTAAAGAAGAATAGCTTTGATTTACACTGTTAAATGGATATAAGCCAAGATTCCATCTAGGGTCTGATCGCTGTACATCTTTGCCGTAGTTTGGACCTGGAGTGTGCCGTAAAGGCACACGTGCTGAAAGGCTTGTTCCTCATTAGAGCTAAGAGGAAGAGGTAGAAACTTAAAGACAGGCCCTGGTGGGAGGTCTTAAGCTTGGGGCCTTGTCCTTGGGAGACACGGAGCCATGTTACTTCCTGTTTTAGATTTGCACCCATGAGGTAAACAGCCCTGCCTAGCACACACCGCACCATGATACATATACTGTGGACCAACGCAAAGGGCCAACTGACTAGTTCTAAAACCTCCAAAGGTATAAGCCAAAGTAAACTTTATTAAGTTCATGTATTTTAAACATTGTTAAGAAAGATGAGTGACATAGCCTCACTCTAACATGAGTAATATTTTCATTTTGGAATCAACAGAATGTTTCAGAAAATAAATAGTAATCTTAAAAAGTTGGTGTGTTTCCAGTTAACCTTTGATTATTCCCCCACAAATAACCACATAGATCTAAGTGGGACAATTGATAGTATATATTACAGTGTCTCTACTACTCAGTCAGGGTTCTACCCCACCAGAACAGATTGAGGCCTAGCACTTCAGTAGGTCCATGTCAACTTCCTTTTGACCACGAATTTGGGTGTGTGGTCCACAGAGCTACACATTGTCCACCACTGTGTGAGAAGCTTCTTGGCACTGGACTCCTCATTCATGCAAATTCTAGGGGCACAATCGACAGCACATTGCAAATGACCTGAGAGGATGTGGCGATTTGATTATTCCTCCATTTCTGGACCATGCTGTGATTGTATTTGCCCTCTCCCTTTCTGGGGATCCATTGTAGTCATAGAAAGCAAGAAACACAGTTACACTTTCCCATTTCCATCCACACTTAGATGACAAAGCACAGCGTTCCTTTGCAAACAGTTGAGCTCC
The DNA here is from genome assembly GCA_004027595.1 of Dinomys branickii. NCBI lineage: Eukaryota > Metazoa > Chordata > Mammalia > Rodentia > Dinomyidae > Dinomys > Dinomys branickii. The sequence goes on from PVLD010016946.1 coordinate 40,208, forward strand.
CCAGTGGAGGCAATGGTCTCCGTGATGCAAATGCTCATGATGATTGGAGAGTGGGCTCTTGACACTGAATATAATCACGTCAGCATTTTCCAAAAGAGAGTTTGTGATCTTCTTCCTTTTCAGGTTGTTAAGGAATTTCGAGCATATCTGTCCTCATTCACTTCAGGCTACATTGAGTTTAGGCTTTAGTTAACCAATGTAGCCAATATTAAATCCAGTCTTAGCTGCTCAAGGCAACAAACGCTGCCACAAGGGACTTCAGTTGCTGAATTTTCCCCAATCAAATCTTCCATTTCTTATTTAGTGGAACACCCTCAGGTTCTACTCCCACATATGACTCCCACACTCTTGCTGAAACAACAGGCAAAGTATTGAAAATCTTTTTAATGCACAGGTGATGGCTTTCCAAGGTGAGCCGTACATACTGTATCTCCACTAATTAAAGTTAAGATCTACTCTTTAACTGAGGACTGTACATTATAAGCTGCTGCTATGAGGTAGTTGTCTCTATTTTAATCTTTGACCATTTTAAGGTGGTAAAAGCTAGACACTGCCTTGATAAGTGAAAGACGCTGTTTCTGCTGGCAAGGAGAGGGGTATAAAGACCCATGATTCTTAGTTTTCACTATGTGCTCCTCCAAAGTACAGATCCTGTGTCTCTACAGCCACTGCTTCTGCACCTGCATCCTAATTTTAACATGAAATCCCTGCTGTGATTTGTCTTTTCCCTGGAACTTTACCCCACTTCCTATGATCAGTTACTCCAGCTGACCCCTAGCCTTGTCTGAAATTCAACCTCAGAAATGAACAGCTTCTCTAACCCATTGTTTTTCCAATCCTGTGTAAGTTAGATACTCAATACTTACTTGTTACCGTTTACCCTCGGCAGGACCTGTATCAGCTAGAACTTAATGTGTAAGGAACAAGGCTACAGCTCTGTGTAACAGAAAATTACCATTTACATAATTTTTACTCTGTAAGTAAAAATTTTGGCTTGGATTCTCTTAAATACTCACTGTCAATCATAAAGAAATGTTTAACTTCCAAGTGACAAGGGGCCAACACAACTAGGAATGACGTCAGCTCAGATAGTTTTGGGTTGTTCTATGGGATTTCTCAGACTTCAGGAGGCGAGCTCAGGGCTAGACCAGCAGTGGATAGGCATAGTCCCAAGGAAACCTGCCATAGGTGCTGCAGTGTTTAAAACTGGCCCTTCCTGACCTCTTCTATATTCTATGGGCTCAACCCAATTGTTAGGTAAGTGTGATGTTAAGGACAATACAAATTAATGGCACCTCTAGATAAACAATGATGCAGAATTACACAATAAAACTGTGTCAAAATTTGGGAATATGCACAAAAGTGAAGTTATAGCGAATTTCCATAAAGGTTGTAAAGAAAAACAGCTAACCCACAGTCGCTGTTGTTGCCATAGTGACCAAGGGCCTGCCCCATGCATGCCTCTTCCGCTGCATTCCCCATTCCTTTCCTGTTAGAAATCTTGATCAGATCTGATGGGAAGATGGCGACCAGGTGAGCAGCAAGGGAGCGATCCTCCTTAATAAACACCACCAGCTCGAGACAGACTTGGGGAGCGTGAATGCCGGGACCTCGGCTGGGAAGTTCAAACTGGGCATATTTCTCTGAGATGCCAGGGGAGATGCGGTAGGGCGGACCAGGCTGCCGTGGCGAGATGTGGGAAAGCCCCAGACGCTGGGAGCCAGGGACGATCTGCGCGGGGAGGAAGCTTGGCTCGGTCCAAGCGCCCTGGGAGCGCAGCCAGCTCGGTCCCTCCCGCCTCCCGAGCCGGTGCAGCCTTCTGGCGACTCTCGACAGAGATCGGCTTGTTAGCGGCGGAGACGCCCGGCAATCCCACATTTCACGCGTATCGGGCAGGCCGCGCGGAGGGCCCCAAACGCCGGGAGCCAGAGACGCTCCACGCGGGGAGGAAGATTGGCTGGGTCCTAACGCCCTGAGAACACAGACAGCTCGGTCCCTCCCGCCTCCCGAGCCGGCGCAGCTCTCCGGCGACTCCCGACAGAGATCTGCTGTTTGGCGGCAGCAACGCCCAGCAGTTCCACATTTAGTGCGCAACGGGTGGGCCGCGCAGAAAGCCCCAAAGGATAGACTGGCACCTTGGAACCTCCATGCCTGCAGGGAATCCAAAAACTGGTGAGATATCGGCGCTCGCGACCAGATCGCAGAGTGGGGGAGGAGATCCATCCCTATACCTGCAGGGAACCCTGGGAGGGCAGGGGAGCGGTCTTACACACCTCACCCAGGTCACTAGGTAGGGAGTATCTAACCAATATCTGTACAGCCTTTTAAGCGGAACTCTCAGCAGAAAGCTTAAGGGACATGCCCCCAAAGAAAAGTCATTGGAGCAACCTCTGCAGCAGACCTTTGTCTGCTGAACTGACTGGGGAATCTACTGCTCAATATTTTGAATCAGATACCCGAAAAAAAGGGAAGACAAAAGAACAAATCTCAGCAGAAAGCTTAAGGGACATTCTCCCAAAGAGAAGGAATCATTGGAGCAGCCTTTGCAGCAGACCTCCGCCTGCTGAACTGCCTGTGGAATTTATAGCTCCACATTTTGAATCTGATACCCAAAAATGGGAAAACAGAGGAGCAAAACACAGTCTCAAAACCCAACCCCACCCAGAACAAGTTTTGAAGAGGAAGAAACAAGGGGACCAGGAAGCCTCATAACTTCAAGATATGAAACGATTGCATCCGAAATTAAACAACTCCAACAGGCCATGAAAGAGCTTAAAGAAGAAATAACCCACAAACCCACAATTATTTCTCAGAGAAAAAACAAGATGAAAACAATGATGGAAGAAATGCTCCATCTACACAGACGAGAAATAGACAAAAGTCTAGAAGAAAATAGGAAACAAATAGAAACCTTACAAGAGCAATTCAGGAATGAATTACCAATAATGAAACAGGTCCAAAGAGAATGCCAGGATTTGAAAACTAATGCTGAAAGCATGAAAAACCCTTTAAATGAAACCGAAGATAGAATTTCAGAACTTGAAGACAGCATGGCAGCATATGAGCGTGAAAGGAAGAATCTCGTGATATCATCAAAGACACAAGAAAAGTCAATCCAACAGCTGCAAGATGAGGCAAAACGTAACAATATCCGAATTAGAGGAGTGTGTGAAACAGCAGGAGATC
>PVLD010016947.1:0-43407 GCA_004027595.1 Dinomys branickii
TATTTCATAATGTGCTCAATATGGTGGCTACTAACTACATGTGGCTACTGAGCATTTGAAATATAGCTATTGTAGAGGGGACTGCATTTTAAATTTCCTGAAGTTTAATTAACTTAAATATAAATAGCCACATATACTAGTAGTGTACTGGACATCACTATTCTAGACTTCATAAAAAAGAAAATAAAAGCAATCTTGGTTTACTTCTTTTTAGTTGTGTTGGTGTTGAAGAGGAGAAGGCTGCTGAAATTGACCTCTACCATTGCCCCAACTGTGAGGTCTTACATGGGCCCTCCATTAGTAAGTACATCTTATGGTTTCTATCAAAAGGTTGTCCAGAGGAGAGACAAAAGTAGAGATATCTTGCAGGTATTATTGCCTAAGTGCTTCGCCTAAGTGCTTCAAATTCATCATCTTCAAGAAATAAAAGCAGCTTATGTGGTCCCTGCAGGCCCGAAGTTGCCTCACTCAGAAGGAAAAATTGTATAGCTTTAGTCCTCCTGTTCCTAGGGATTGCATAGAGGAAGCACTCATCTTCACCAGGAGCATTCCTAGTCTCTGAGGAACTCTGACTCCAGATTCTCAGAGGGATTGTTAGAAAGAGAAGAATGATCTGTGAGGACTTTATTCTTGGAATCATAGTCATACATGGCCTTTCTAATTCATGATCTCATGTTTTTTTCTGGTGTAGTGAAAAAACGGCGTGGGTCTTCAAAAGGGCATGATAGCCACAGAGGGAAGCCTGTGAAGACTGGGAGCCCTGTGTTCATTCGAGAGCTGAAGGGTAGGACTTTTGACAGGTGAGGATCCCTGCTTTAAGTGCTGGTGGATAAGGAGCCCTGAGAGGCTGAGACTCATCTCTTCCTAGCTTTCCTACTGGCTCTGCCATTAGATTCTTCCTCCACTTGTCAATGTCTTTTGGATTCTCCAAGTTCCCTCTGGGGAGAGAACTTCTATTTGGGTTAGTTTTTGAGAAAGAGCTAGAGAATTCCATTTAATGTACATAGTACATTTGGGTCCACCTATAAAAACTTGTAATAGCATGTATGAGGCCCTGGGTTCAGTCCTCAGTACCTCGAAAAACAACAACAACAACATTAAATTTCTAGTAGCTGGGAAGCAGTGTTCTCCCTAAGTCAGAAGAGGATATTTAAATACACTCAAGGAAAGGTAGAACTGAAAGAAGTCTTAATGTTCAACAAATTTAATTCTCTTATTGTAGAGAAAAGGAAACTTCAAAATGAAAAAAAAAATTTGAATGGTCATGTATTTCTTTTTCAATCAAAAAATTTTTAATTATTCACCAAATCTGTTAGAGTGTAATTTCTGGCTCTTCTCCCATGTCAGAATGACCATGAAAGGTAAACGTTTTGAATCCATTCAGGACGCAGAGCTAGCTACAATAGTGCAACTAAAAACATGTATGATAAAGGACTTCCAGAACATATGAACGTTTTGAATCCATTCAGGACGCAGAGCTAGCTACAATAGTACAACTAAAAACATGTATGATAAAGGACTTCCAGAACATATGAAGAAAGTGGCAAGAATGATGGATAAGTGTGTTCAAAGCAATAGGGAGTATTTTGAGGGAGACTAATGGCAATGTGTCTTTTACTTTAATAAATTTGTTTATATTTAAATGTTTACTGTATTTTTAAATTATACCTCCTACAGATGTTCTTAATTCTTTTTCATGTCTATTTAGTATTGCATTGTATGGATATGCAATTTAAGCAGTTCCCTATCGATAAAACATTTGATTCCAATATTTTGTTGTTAGAAAACATGCTATAGTGAATATCTTTATACTTTTGCATATGTGATAGGTATAAGTACTGTAGATTTGTTTCTCTGGTGGTTGTACCATTTCATACTACCACACAGTGTGTGAAGTTGCTGATTCTTTGTATCATGACCAACATTATTTGTCATTGTTTCCACTTGCATTACTTTCATTATGAAGAAGATAAATAGATTTTTAAAAATATCCCAAAGCAAAATGCTTTGCTAAGTTGCCCAGGTTGAGCTTGAACTTGCCATTCTCTTGCCTCAGCCTCCTAAAATGATGTGATTAGAGGTAATGTGCCTCTATGCCCAGCTATAAATAGATTTTGTACATTTGTAAGCTTTTTTTAGTTCTTTCTCTGTTAACTGAGAGTTTGTGTTGATAGTTTTTCAATTATGTTTTTATTTTTTTGAAAAGGGACTTGCAATATAGTCTAAGTTGCCTTCAACTCTTTATGTATGTAGCCCAGGCTGGCCTTTAATTTGTGGCAATCTTTCTGCCTCAACCTCTTGGGTGTGCCACCATGCTCAGCTTGGGTTACTGTACGTGTGTGTGTGTGTATATATATCTATGTATGTATGTATATGTATACATATGTGTGTGTATATATATTTGGTGATTCATAACAGCTTTCTTTATAGAAAATTTTAGTTTCTATTTAGTTAATTTATTACTATTTTTAGTGACTACTGAGCCTTCTCCCCCATGTTTTTTCTACTGCTTTTATGGCTTTACTGTTTGCAATTTAGTCTTAGTCTTTAGTATCTAGAATATGAAAAAAATGAGATAGACATTGAGTCTAATATGTTTGTTGCAAGGCAATTTGGGAAATAGTCTATTAACTTTCTTTTTCTCTCTTTCTGGTGCTGAGGATTTGTCCCAGGGCATCATGCATGACGGTGACGTGCTTTGTCACTGAATTACACCCCCAGCTACCTATTGTCTATTTTCCAGCATGATTTTTTTTTCTGAAAACTCCCTTTTCTCTTGTTAAGTATGTGTGTTAAGAAAGTGGTTGTAAAAATTACTTTTTAAGTCAGTCTTTTTTTGGTTAATATTTTAAATTGTAAGTTGCTGTTTGGGATAGACCAAATTAGCCAAACTTGACATCTGTATGTTTTCTTCCTAGGCAGGATATTGACTTATTTCTTCATTTGTCACCTAGAGAGCACCATTTTGACTGGCTATTTATCACCTGTGTCAGTAACTTCACCTCATCCCTTGTGTGTGGGTGGTGCTGAGAATTGAACCCAGGGCCTTGCCCATGCTAACTGAGCTATATCCAGCCCTTTTGCCTTTTGCCCTGAACAGTTTCATTTCCTTCTGGCACATGAGATTTATGCCATTATTTGTCAGCCTGTATAATAAAGCCTCCTAGGGCAGACCCCATTTCCTCAGTGATTGATGGCATCTAGTAAGACCTTTTGTGAGGAAGCCTTTGGGCTTAAGATTTCTGTCTTGTGGCCCACAGCTCAGACGAAGTGATTCTGAAGCCCACTGGAAGTAAGCTGACTGTAGAATTTCTGGAAGAGAATAGCTTCAGTGTGCCCATCTTGGTCTTGAAGAAGGACGGATTGGGAATGATGTTGCCGTCACCATCATTCACCGTGCGGGATGTGGAGCACTATGTTGGTGAGACATTAACAGACCCTCTTTAACTGTGACATTGTCCACTCCTGTCAGTACTGTGTCTCTTCCCCTCCAATTCACCTTTTGTGTTTCCTTTCTAGCCATGTTTGAAATGTGAGGTGAAATACCTTAACCAGAGTCATTCTTTGGTAAAGCTAGAGCCAGAATCTTAGTTTCCTCTTCCTTCCTTGTCAGTAGACCACACAAAATCCGGTTGTGCCATGGTTTTGCATCTGGGAAGTTTTAGGAATTACAGTCTTTCTGTCTTTCCTTGAGATGAGAGTTTTTGACTGTTATCCTTACGTACTAGTTATCCTCTGCGCATGAGTGTTTGAGGAGAGAGGGAGAAAATAAATATGGAAGCAGGGCCCAGGCAGTTTGACTGCACTATGTGTGGGATTGTGTTTAGATGCTCCATAGCCCTAGTAGGCCTGCACCCACCACATAGGTCAAAGGAAGTATGATAGATTTCATACCCAACCCCCTTCCCCATACACATATCCAGTGTCTGTCACTAGAAGGTTTTGGTTTTGTTTTTATTTGTTTGTTTTTGGGTTTTTGAGACTGTGTCTCATTATGTAGTTCAGGCTGGCCTTGAACTCAAGGCGATCCTTCTGCTTCATCCTCCAGAGTGCTAGGATTATAGGTGTGTGTGCCAGCATACCCAGCTCAATAGAAGTTTTGAGTATAAGGCCATTCTAGGAACAGGTGAGGGGATAAGATTCTTCCCTAGTCCCTGAGACCACTTGGTACAAACGCCTTTCTTTGTTTTTTATTTGTTTATTGGTACCATTTAAAACCTGTTGACAGGTTCTGACAAAGAAATTGATGTGATTGATGTGGCCCGCCAGGCTGACTGCAAGATGAAGCTTGGTGACTTTGTGAAATATTATTACAGTGGGAAAAGGGAGAAAGTCCTCAATGTCATCAGTTTGGAATTCTCTGATACCAGGTAGGAGGGCAGTAATATCAAAAAATCCTGATAAAATGTCTTGAACTTGTGGTATACTGAGTATATATCTATGTTCTTTTCCTTTTTCCCTGGTGTTTTTTTGTTTGTTTGTTTGTTTGGGATGGGGAACTGAGTTATACTTTCTAGGGTAGCTGCTCACATCATGACAACTGAGTCATATTTCTTTTCTATAATTTCTAACATTAGCTAGATTATCCAGTATCTATTTTAGTTAATTTCTGGCTCTTCACAATCTAGGGTAGATTTCCTTGATTCTTTCCTGGCATTTATGTTGTGACGTGGTCACTGTCTGCCAGGATAAGTCCTTTGTACCTGAAAGTAGATTCACTAAAATTATCCCCAAGTTGTTTTCCTAAGGAGAATTTAAAGAGAAAAGCTATATTATAGCCTGAAAATGATTCTGTCTGGCTGTGTGTATATATGTGTATGTATATATGATCTTTGTGCTCAGAACTATAAGAAATATCAAGAAATCACAACTTATCTTTTTCCCCTTAGCTTACTATTTATATTTTTAACTTTGAAATAATTAATAGATTCATAGGATATTGCAAAAAGTGTTCACGAAGGTCATGTGTACTCTGCAGCCAGTTTTCCACAATGCTAACACATTAGCATAGTTATAGTACAACTTTAAAACCCTTGGTATTATTTTTAAGATGCAAGACTAAACAACCTGAAGGTGTTTTAAAAACCGTGTTTATTTATTTATACCTCAGCTCATCCTGAAGACTGTTTGAGGTAGCTTGTAAAGGAGAGGGTTATGGGGAAGAGAAAAGTGCAACAAAAAGAAGTTAAAGGGTGTGAAATAGGATGCATCTAGTTGGTACTCTGTATATAAAATGTACGTCTGAATGTCTGGATTATTAATGGAGCTGGACTGTAAAGCTTTCATTAAATCTTCTGAAGGTTAGAACAAAGAGGAGAGTGCAGTGTGATTTTACATAGGATAGAAACAACCAGAAGTTTCATAGAAACACTTTTTTTTACCTGAAACTGACCCCCAAGAAGTTTCTCATTATGATAAACCCCTACTATGAGATGGGGATGATACAATAACTGTTACAAACTAAGTACCAAGTGAGTATACTGGGGTTGGGAATATAAGCATTTATTGTAGTAAATGGCCGCTTTTTACTGGGGAAGGGTGTAGAATTGGAACTTTGGATTTTAGGGGTGGGGCTGAGTAGAATGAAGATGCTGACCAGACATAGAAATTGGTGTTTTGTGTGCCTTTGTAGATTCTGTGGGAAGAGCTTGTTATTTTTCATCTGACCCTCATGAGATAACAGATATTTTATTCGTGGTTCAGCTTTGTTTCCAGACTACTGACCTTTACTTCTACTCCTTCCTTGCTAGGCTTTCCAACCTTGTGGAGGCACCTAAGATTGTTCGAAAGCTGTCATGGGTTGAGAACTTGTGGCCAGAGGAGAGTGTGTTTGAAAGACCCAATGTGCAGAAGTACTGCCTCATGAGTGTACGGGATAGCTACACAGATTTTCACATTGACTTTGGTGGTACCTCAGTATGGTACCATGTGCTCAAGGTAGGAATAGATATGACTGCTGGGAGCACCCAGACTTTGAGCCTCTCTGCTGTGTCAGTGCGGGCACAAAACAAGGCTGCTAAGGCCTCCCTGCATCCCAGGGTCTATTTATGTGACATGTCTATGTAACTACTCTTGCCTCATCATAGCCTGTCTGTACTTTACAGTTTTGATGCTTAACCAAAATTTTGAGTAACAGCAGGTGTTACCTCTTTTGGTGAACCAATTTATACTCCCACCAACATGCATATAAATAACTATATTTACTTTTGAAATTCCTCATAACATGAGAAACTTCCTCTTCCCCAGCTTTATTAAGGTATAATTTATATACCATAGACTAGCTTTTTTTGTTGTTGTTTTTTGAGACAGAGTCTCACTTAACCCAGGCTGGCCTTGAACTCACTATGATCCTTCTGCCTCCACCTCCCAAGTGCTGGGATTACAGGTGTGCTACACCATGCTCCGTTCTATTCTTTTTTTTTTTTTGGTACTGGAAATTGAACTCAGGACCTTGCGCTTGTCAGTCAGGCATTTGTACTGCTGAGCTATATCCCCGGCCCTTGTTCTATCTATTCTAAAGTTATAGTCTGATGAGTTTTGACAATTGTATATGGTCCTTTAACTACCACCCCAGTCAAAATAGAACATAAATGAAAAGTCTTTCTTTAGTCATGATCCCTGTAGTTTTCTTTTTAGTGATTATTACAACTTTGTAATTGAAGCATTCTCAGTAACTATAAAGGATTTTTGCCTTTGGGAAAACATTTCTTAAATAATTTTGATTGTATTTTACTATTGCTTATACTACAGTGATACTTCAGTTCATGAACTTAATTCTTGCTGTAATTCTGGTCACAAACTGAGTTGGACAAGAACCCAATCAAACTTAATGGTCAGGCTCAATACTGACCTTATGGAAAATTTGATTCAGTTCTCATCCAGTTCAGTTTGTGACCAGAACTGTGGGAAGAAATAAGTTTGTGAACCAAAGTACTACTTTTCGTTTTCTTACCAGAAATGTCAAGGCAGAGAGCTGGTAATCCCAGCCCTTGGAAGGCTGAAGAAGGAGGGTTGTCATGATTGATGTCAGCCTGGGCTATGTAGTGAGTTCAAAGCCAGTCTGAATTACATAGCAAGACCCTGCCTCAAAAACAAAACAAAACAAACAAAAAAGAAATGCTATGAAAGCACAGTAAACTTAGATTATTGCTATTGTCCAAATGATCATGCATCTTCAACTAGTTTTTCCATAGAGTTATCATGAAGAAATTTGAGCATGAAAGTGCTGTTATGCACGCGTTAGATTTAACTCTTACTTTTAAAATATTTCATTTTCACAGAAAAGTTGCAGAAATAATGGGAAGATTTCCTGTGTGCTTGTCTCCTGTTTACCCAGATGTTAGCATTTTATTAATCTAAATATTACCATTTTATTATATTTTCTTTTTCCCTAAAGCAAGCATGATAAAATGGTTGCATATTTTTTTCTGAGACATTTGAGAATGATTAGAGTATTTATTTCTGATAATTCCGTAGACCTTAAAAACAAAGATATTCTCAGTATAATCACAGTATAGTTATGACAATTAGGAAATTAATATTGATATGACTATCAACTAATCTACATAGCTGTCAAATTTTTCAGTTGTACCATAGATATTTTTAGTAGTGTTGCTTTATGTGTTGGAATTTATTATTGTGAAATATTGATTAAATCATTAATCTAGGAGATACCTTTGTGTTGTTGAGTTTTTTATTTTTTTGCTGAATTGCCTATCTGGTGATTATCCAGGCAAAACGCAAGTAAGAAATAAAATGTTCTTCCAACAGATAATAACCTAACATCATATTCTAGAAGCCCTTGGGCAGTTACTAAACTTAAATTTTTATTAGCTTTGATTGCAGGGGTGAGTAGAACACTCTGTAAATGGCAGTTAAAGGCAACTTCATGTTTCTTGTCATCAGTTATATGGCCTTAAATTTTCTTACAGCTAGCAGTATTGATGTCCTCATCTGTAGAGACTATTTTTCATTTGCCATTGCATCTAAAATAGGAGCACGTGGTATACATTTCTCTTAACCTGAACAATTTTGTTTGAAGTATGCTTTCCAAATTGTTTTTGTCAAATTTATAGAAAGAAAAATGCGAAGTGCAAATTCACCTAAAAGTGATTATTGCTGAGTTGGAGAAAGAACTCTGGCATACTACCATGGTTGTGGAACATGGGAGAATTTTCTGGAAACACTTGGTATTTTTGGTACTTCAACTTCTTTTTTTTTTTTTTCAGGGTGAAAAGATATTCTACCTGATTCGCCCAACAAATGCTAATCTGACTCTCTTTGAGTGCTGGAGCAGCTCCTCTAATCAGAATGAGATGTTCTTTGGGGACCAGGTGGAGAAGTGCTACAAGTGTTCCGTGAAGCAAGGACAGACACTTTTCATTCCTACAGGTCTTCCCTGGGACCTCTTGGGGTGGAGGGGAATGTTGTATGAGGGCAAAAAGAAGGAAGGTTGTGGTACCACAGCCAACTGCTTCCCATAATGCATTAATCTGATTATGTGGGATACATCTCTCATATTAGCTGAAGGCCAAGAACTAGACCTCAGGAAAATTTATGTGGTGGTCAGTGGGGAACATGATTGCTTGGGCAGGCTGCAGATGGGGAGGGATGGTTCAGTAGGAGGTTGATGGACTCCTTTGGACTCCTAGATTGATGTCAACTTGGTGGGCAAATAGAGAGCAAGATTCTCAGCCCCAGGACTGTGGGTAATGACTGGGAGACTGACATTTTAGTCTATAAATTAGAATGATCTGGAGTGAGTGGGACATTTATTCCTAAACAGTATGTCCCTGGGCTTTACTACTGGGATTTTTAGGTCTATGGTGAGTTTTTAGTATATATATTTTGAAAAGGTCTCTCAGTTGTCTTCCATGAATATAGTATGTATCTCCATTTATTTAGATTTTCCTTGATTTCTTTAATCAGCATTAGTATTTTGTTTTGTTTTGTTTTGAGACTGGGTCTCACTGTGCAGTTCAGGCTGGCCTTGAACCCACTATGGAGCCCAGGCTGGTCTCGAACTCACAGCGATTCTCCTGCCTCAGCCTCAGTGCTGGGATTACAGGTGTGTGCCACCACACTCAGCCACATTTGTATTAAATTTTCTTAAAGTGCTTGGTAGAATTCTTTAATGAAATCACATTGACCTAAAGATTTCCTTTTGGGGAGGTTTTTTTATTAACATTGGCTTTCCCTAATCTTTACAAGGCTATTTCATATTAGATGAGTTGTAGTTCTCTGTGCATTTCAGTGAATTGATCTATTTTATTTGTCGTTTTTTCCTGTGTGGGGAATTGAAGCCCGTGCCTCGCACATACCGGGCATATATTCTACTACTGAGTATACCTCCAGATCTATTTCATTTAAATTGTCAAATTTATGTGTATAAGCCAGCTGCAGTGGCCCATGCCTATAGGCCTAGCTACTCAGGATTCTGAGGTAGGAGGATCATTTGACCTCATGAATTTGAGAACAGCCTGCACAATATGGAGATACTGCATTTCAAAAAAAATTTCTTTGGAGTTTATGCATGTACAGTTGTTCATAGCATTTCTTTATTATCCTTTTGATGTCTTCCAGGTCTTTTGAGATACCCTGTGTTTTATTCCTGCCAATAGTTATTTGTGCCTTTTTATTTGTGTCAGTCTTGCTAGAGGTTGTTCTTCATTGATCTTTGTAAGAATCAACTTTATTTCGTTGACATTTCTCTGTCATGTTTCTGTTTCCAATTTTAGTGATTTCTGAATGTATTTTTCCTCATTTCCTTTCCTTCCTTCTGCTTATTTTGGGTTTACTTTCCTCTCCTTTTTCTAGTTGAGATAGGGGCTCAGATTACTGATTTTAGACTTTCTTTCCTAAGTAAGCATTTAGTGCTATAAATTTCCTCTCAGCACTTATTTAGCTGTGGCATACAAATTTTGATAAAGTTTTATTTTCATTTAGTTAAATTACTTTTGAAAAATTGAGATGTAATTTACATACTATAAAGGTTACTATTTTAAGGGTATAATTCAGTTGTTTTTAGTGTATTTATAAGGTTATGCAGCCGTACTGCTGATACCAGAAAATGTTTACTATCTCAGAAAGAAACCCTGTTCCTATTAGCAGTCACTTCTTATTCCTCCCTCCTCCCAGCCCCTGGCAACTACTTTTGTCCTTACTTTGTATATGGATTTGCCTCTTGTGAACATTTCATATAAATGGAATCATGTAATATGTTAGCTTTTGTGTTTGGTTTCTTTCACTCAGCATGTTTTCAGAATACATCCATGTTAAAATATTTATCAGTTCTCCATTCTTTTTAGTGGCTGAATAATATTACATAGAGTGAATGTATTATATTTTTATTGATTCATCAATTGATAGACATTTGAATTGTTTCTAATTTGGGGCTACTATGGGTGATACTTCTGTAAACATTTATGTATGTACAGTTACTATATTAATTTGATACGAGCATCCTGAAAATCCGAAATGATAAAATCTAAAATGTTTTGAGCACCAATGTGATGCCACAAGTGGAAAATTTCATGCCTGATTTCATATGATGGGTTGTAGTCAAAAGGCTGAAGCACTAAATATATTTTATAAAAATTTTTTCAGGCTATGTGTAGAAGGTATATATAAATCATAAATAAATTTCATGTTTAGACCTGTGTCCTATTTCTAGAATATCTCACTGTCCATGTGTGACTATTCTAAAGGCTCAAAAAATTTGAAATCTAAAATAGTTCTGGTCCCAGACATTTCAGATAAGGGATACTCGACTGTATTTTCAGTTTTCTTGGGAATGTAGTGTACTTAGGAGGGGAATTACTGGGTCATATAACAACTGTCTTTTTGAGGAATTGCCAGTTTCTAAAATAGTTGTATACCCTATTTTACATTCCTGATAGCAGTGTATATAAAGGTCCCCATTTCTCTGGGGCCATCTAGATGTAAGCCATAACACTGGACCTTGAATTTTATTTCATTGATGTGCTTCTTTAGGACAATATCACACTGTGTCAATTACATATTTGTAATAAAATGTAAGTTTTAAAATTGTGAAATACCTGTCTTCTAAGTTAGTTTTTTTTTTCAAGATTACTTTGGCTATTCTGGATTTCTGGAATTTTCATATGAAGTTTTAGGTTAAGCTGTTTGATAGATTTTTAGTAGTTATTCTAGTTATTGAAAATTTGTTATTTTTTGGTTTTTTGAGACAGGGTTTCATTATGCAGTTCAGGCTGGTCTTGAATTTGCTTTGTAGCCCAGGCTGGCCTCAAACTTGAAGTGATCCTCCTGCCTCAGGCTCCTAGTTGCTGGGATTGCAGGTGTGCATCACCACACCTGACCTTCTGTTGTAGTTTTTTTAAATGGTTGCTTTAGTTACTGACATTATACGTACAGATTATATTACAGTCTATGGGTATTTATGTTTTACTAGTTTGAAGAAAGTGTTTTGACCTCTCACATTCTCTGAAAGAGTCTCAAGGTGCTTAAGGAATCTCTAGATGACACCTAGGGAACAGGTGGTTTGGAAAAGTCGGCTTGTACTGCTACAGCAGCCAATATGATAGGTAATGGTTGGAGAAGAGGAAATGAATATGGGAGAAATTTAAGAAAAATTTATAATGTTATAGAAAGAGGGAGGTATAAAGGTGAAGGAATATAATTGTGTTCCAGCTGGGTACAAGCTGTGCAAAAGAGATATTTCTCCCAAGAAATGGCACAATTGAACCCAGGTCTGTCTAGTACAAAAACTTCTCATTTTCCACAAGTTAGAATTAGAAGGAGTAGTTATGGCAAGGAGGTGATGTCTTCAAAAACAAGAGAGAGAATAGTTAAGGCAACAGAATGATTTTTGAAGTGGACAGTATGGAGGTGGAAGAAGTTTATTACCCCCAGAGGTTGATTGAGTTCAGGGTTATAATGATGGAAGACCAGGCCATTTGGGTGTTGGGATAGAGGAAGAGCTAGGAATGTTGTTAGTGCCAGGACTTGTACGTGTGTGTGTGGGGGGGGTGCTGGGGAATGAACCTAGATACCGTTGCACCAAGCTACATCTTGAGCCCTTTTTATTGTTCTAAATTTTGAGATGGAATCTCACTAAGTTTTCTAGACTGAGTATAAACTTGTAGTCCACCTGCCTTATCCTCCTAGAGCTGGGATTGTATGTGTATGGCACTATGTCCAGCTTTAGGATAACTGTTCTGAAGGGCTTGAGGTTGAGCTAAAGGGGAATGGAATTGTTCAGAGGAAGTGTAAGGCCTTATGCCAACTGTAATTTTGCCTTGTTACACTGCAGGATGGATTCATGCTGTGCTGACCCCTGTGGACTGCCTTGCCTTTGGAGGGAACTTCTTACACAGCCTTAGTATTGAAATGCAGCTCAAGTAAGTCCTGAAGTTGGCCATTCCTGTCTGCTAGTCCTTAGTATCTCCTGTAGAATGAGTAGTGCAGCATAGTAGGAGGCAAAAAAATTAGAAAGGAATGGATCCTACTTCCTGCTGATGTTTAGTTTGAGGATTAACACCTTTTCCTCACTTACTAGTTGTGTGATTTTGGCAAGTTATATAACCTCTGAGTTCAAAACTTTCTAGTATATTAAAGTGGCATCTCACAAGATCATTGTCAGGATCAGAGATAGTGGTTGCATAACATCCAGAATAGTAACTGATACACATATAGTAGGTACTCGGTAAATGGATCCTTGTTGTTATTTCTCTTCCTTCCAGAGCCTATGAGATTGAGAAGCGACTGAGTACAGCAGACCTCTTCAAGTTCCCCAACTTTGAGACCATCTGTTGGTATGTGGGAAAGCACATTCTAGACATCTTTCGAGGTATGGAGCCCTTTGTGAGTTGTTCCTTTTTCCCTACTTCCTTTGAGGGATGGAAGATTACTATATAACTATCACCTCAAAGATCTATTCATTATGTATATCAAAACATCATGTTTTATACCTTAAATATATATAGTAAAAACATTGCTATTTAAAATGTCTGTAATTCTCTCTCTCTACTTTCACCCACTTTTTTCTCTGTATCATCCGTAACTTCTTTTTAACAAATTTTAAAAATTTTATTAGTACATGTTTGCAATTCATTCAGTTTATGGTCATCTTGGGGAGTGGTTACATGTACATAGTATAGCTTTTTTTTAAAATCCCCTTCTTCCCTCCCCTTCGAACTTCCTCAAATTCCCCTATCTTCTTTTTCAGACTTGTTGATATTATTTGTTTCAGCTCATGTTATGACATACAGTGTTTATATTAATTGGGTTATTAAGTTTTTGTACATGGTACATCTATATCGCTCTCATTTCTCATTCCCCTCCTCCTCACCCCTTGCCCTTGTTCCCTTGGACCACTTATGTATTGTAAGAGAGCCATTCTCTTGTCCCTTTCCCTTCATCCTTTATCATTTTCTATGTTTGTACTTTTCCTTACTCAAATGAGAAGTACCATACAGTATTTAAGATTGTCTGTCTGGTTTATCTTACATCAGCATTATATTTTCCAGGCACATCCATTTTCCTGCAAATATCTCAAATGTTGTTATTCTTTATTGCTGAGTAGTATGCCATTATACATAAATACCACATTTTCTTTATCCAATTGTCTATTGATGGGTATACAGGCTGCTTCCAGGATTTAGCTATCATGAACTGTGCTGCTATAAACATTAGTATGCATGTATTGCAATAGTATGATGACTTAAGCTCCTTGGGGAAGATAGCTAGCTGGGTTGTATGGAATTTCTAATTTCAGTTGTTTGAGAAACTCCACACTGATTTCCACCATGGTGGAATGCAGGATGGTTCCTTTTTCATCACAACCATGCCAGCATTTTTTGTTGTTTGATTTCTTGATGATTGCCATTGTTTTCACAGTAAGGTGGAATCTTAGTGTTGTTTTCATTTCCATTACTCTAATGCCCAGAGATATGAACAGTTTTTCATATATTTGTTGTCCATTTATATTTCTTCCTCTGTGAAGTATCTATTCATTTTTCTGTCCTCTTTTTGTATTTTGAGACAGGTTCTCGCTATGTCCTCTGTTCATTTCTTCAGCCCATTTTTTGTCTCAGTCCTTAATTTATATGGTTTGTTTGAGTTCTTTGTATATTCTTGATGTTAGTCCTCTTTGTATATTCTTGGTGTTAGTCCTCTATGTGAGGAGTAGCTGGAAAAAAATTTTTCCTAATTCTGTAGGTTGTTCTTTAAGGATTAATTCTTTTGCTGTACAGAAGTGTTTTACTCTGATATGATCCCATTTGTTAATTCTTGCTGTTACTTCTTGTGCAGTTTAGATTTTGTTTAGAAAATCTTTTCCTACACCTATGCCTCAAGTGTTTTACCTGTTTTAACTTTTTTATTTTTAATTTTTATTTTTTTTTGGCGGTACTGGGGATCGAACTCAGGACCCTGCGCTTGCTAGGCAGGTGCTTATTCCACTGAGCTATATCCCCAGCCCCCCTGTTTTAACTTTCAAAAAGTATAATATTTCTGTTTTCATATTTGGATCTTTAATCCACTGATTATAATTTTGTATTTGGCTAGAGATAAGGGTCTAGTTTCATTCTTCTACAAACAAATAACCAGATTTCCCAACACCACTTCTTAAATAGGCTACCCATCCTCCAACATATACTTTTAAATATTTGAATATATCTGGGAAGGTTTTTGTATCTTCAGTCCTATTCTATTCATCCCTATGTCTGTTTTTGTTCTAGTACCATGCCATTTTTACCATTATTGCTTTGTGGTATTGCTTGAAGTCGGGTGTTGCTGTGCCACCTGCTTTGCTCTTACTGCCCAAAGTTACTTTTGCTATTCTGGGTCTCTTCTGGTTCCATGTGAATTTTAGGATGATTTTGTCTAGATCTGTAAAGTATGCTCTTAGTATTTAGATTGGAATTGCATTGAATCTGTAGAACAGTTGTGAAAATATGGCCATTTTGACGATGTTGTTTCTGCTTATCTCGAAACAGGGGACATCTTTCCATTTTATGATATCCTCTTTAGTATCCTCTCCAGAATATTATAATTTTCTTTGTAGAGGTCTTCTACTTCCTTGATTAGGTTAATTCCTAGGTACAGTATTTCATTATTCTTGAAGCAACTGTGAATGTATTGTTTTCATAATTTCTTTCTCATCTCATTCATTGTTGGTATACACAAGTGCTAATGACTTTTGTGTGTTCATCCTGTATCCTGTTATTTTGCTGAAGTTGATTATTAATTTTAAAGCGATTTTGGTGGAATTCTTTGGGTCATCTATATAGAGTGTCATGTGATTTGCAAATAATGATAGTTGAATTCTTTCTTTTCAATATGTATCCCTTTCGTTTCTTTTTCTTGCCTAATTGCTCTGGATAATGTTTCAAGCACTGTGTTGAATGCAAGAGGTGATAGTGGACATCCTTGTTTTGTTCCTAATTTTAGTTAGGAATGCTTTTAGTTTTTCCACATTTAGTATGATGCTGGCTATTGGTTTTGTGTTAAATAGCCTTTATCATATTCAGTATGGTCCTTCTATACCTGTTTTCTTGAGCGTTTTTATCATGAAGGAGTATTCAATTTTGTTAAAAGCCTTCCCTGCATCTACTGATATGATCATATGGCTTTTGTCCTTGTTCCCTCTTAAGTAATGTAATAAAAGTGATTGACTTACATATGTTGAACCATCCTTGCATCACTGGGATGAAATGTACTTGATCATGATGTATCATCTTTTTGATAATGCGTCTAGTTGCATTCTACTTGGTAGTATTTTGTTGAGGATGTTTTGCATCTAGGTACATTAAAGAGATTGGTGTATAGATTCTTTTTTAGTTGGGTCTTTACCTGGTTTTTGGGATCAGGGTGATACTGGCTTCCGTAAATGAACTGGAGCACTCCATTAATTTCTTTGAAGAGCTTGAGGAATATTAGTGATATAACATCCTTAAAGGTTTTATAGAATTAAGCAGCGAATCCATCAGATCCTGGTTTTTGTTTAGTTGTAGATTCTTGATTACTGAGTCAATGTCATTGCTTATTACTGGGTTGTTACACATATTTGTGTGTTCTTGGGTTACTTTTTTAATTTGTATGTGTCTAGGAATCTGCTTCTTCAAAATTTGATAGTTTGTTGGTATATAATTTTTTGAAGTAGCTTCTTCTGGATTTTGATATTGTCTGCTGTGATTTCACCTTTTTAATTTCTAATTGCATTGATTTAAGTCTTTAATCTGGTTGTTTTTGGTAAGTCTGGCTAATGGTTTATCTATTTTAGTTTTCTTTTGAAGGACCAGCTCTTCCATTCATTGATTTTTTTTAAAACAGTTTTTAAAGCCTCAGTTACATTGATTTCTGATCTCGTCTTTATAATTTCCCTCAACTTCAGTTTGGGGCTGGATTGTTGTTATTTCTAAAGTACCTTAAGATTTCTCATAAGGTGATTTATTTGGGTTTGCTCTTATTTTCCTAATGTGATCATTGAATGCAATGAAATTTCCCTGATAACTTTTTTCATAGTGTCCCAGAGATTTCATTGAGTTACATAGTCATTTTCATTAACTTCCAGAAATTTTTGAATTTCTTCTTTGAGTTTTTCTGTGAATCATTGCTTGTATAGGACTGTATTGTTAATTTTCTAGGAGCTTTTGCCTTTTCTGAAATTTTTTCTGTCATTGATTTCTATTTTCATTGCATAGTGGTCTTCTAGTATATATGGGATGATTTCAATTCTTTTATATTTCCTTAAACAGGCTTTGAGATTAGTATGTGATCTATTTTGGAAAAAGTACCACATACTGCTGAAAAGAAGGCATATCCTGTTGTAGAGGGGTGGAATACTCTGTGTATATCTATGAAGTCCATATGTTCAAGAGTGTGGTTCAACTCTGAAATTTCTTCATTAATTTTTTTATTTGGTTGATGATCTGTCTCTTTGCCAAAGTGGGGTGTTAAAATCCCCTACTATGATTGTGCTATTGTTTATTTGATATTTTAATTTTAGCAGTTTTTATGAAGATAGGTGCTCCAGTATTTGGTATATATATGTTTATAAATGTTATCTCTTTTTGTTGGGTTGTTCTTTTAACTATTATGTAGTGACCGTCTTTGTCACTTGTAATCAGTTTTGACTTGAAGTTTACCATGTTTGATATTAGAATTACTTGATTTTGGGGTCCTGGTACATGAAATGTTGTTTTCTTTCTTTTTGGGTACTGGGAATTGAACTCAGGACCTCACACTTGCCCGATAGACACTGTGCCACTGAGCTAAATCCCTGACCCTAGATGAGTTTCTTGAATGCAATAGATTGTTGGATTCTGTCTTTTTATCTTGTCTGCCAGTCTGTGTCTTTTGATTTGGGAGGTGAGGCTGTTAACATTGAGAGATATTACTGAGATATGTTGGTTATTTGCCATCATTTATTTTGTTATCTCTTGAGATAGGATTTGTTTTTCTTTTTTCTGATCTTTTTTTGTTTGTGTTTATTCATTGACCTCACTAGTCTCCTATTTTTTTCTCCATGTATAATATTGGTTGTTTCTGTTGAGAATGTTCTTGAGTATTTTCTCTGGAGCTGGTTTAGTGCTCATGTATATTCTGGCCTGGTCTTTTTTCATCATCTTTTTGGAAGGATAGTTTTCTTGGGTGAGTAAATCTGGGTTGGAAGCTGTTTGTTCTTACAGCTTGAAATACTTCACTCTAAACTCTTCTGGCCTTCAAGATTTGTGCTGAAAATTCTGTGATTTTAATTGGTTTACCTTTATATATGATTTTTTGTTTTTCTCTGGCTTCCTTTAAAATTCTGTTGTTTTGCTGGATAGCTATGAATTTAAGAAGGATATGCCTTAGTGAACTTTTCTTTTCATCATAATTGTTTGGTGTTCTGTAAGTGTTGCTTATTTGTGTTTGAAAATATTTTCTTATATTTGGGAAATTTTCTTCCATAGTTTCTGTAAGCATGTTAGTGAATCCATCTGTGCAATCCTCTAGATTTTTCTCTCACTCCAATTCACTTTAGATTGGTCTTGTTGTCATCTAGTAGCTGTTGGATAGTCTTCCCTTGCTCTCTTTATTTTCATTTTGAATTCTTTGAGCTCTTTATTATAATTCACTATTTTTCTTTTGGTATCGGACACTTTGTCTTCAATTGGTCATTTCTGTGATGTATGAATTCTATACTGGTTTTTATTTTGGGTATTTCTGCCTGACTTTTTAAGGATTCCATATCCTTGTTGAATCTTTTGTTCAAAGTTTGAACTGTTCTGGTTAGCTCATACAGTTTTTTTTTTTTTTTATCAATTACCCCAAAATTTACCATGGGCATTATTGTGTGTAATTGCTATAAACTTTTGGTTCATTGCCTCTTTGAACTCATCTAGTTTCTTCATCCCTTATAAGAACTTTTCATTGATTTCTGCTATCTGATGTTTTTTTCCCTCCCTTTGTGACTTGCTCTGCCTTGGAGGAGTTGGGGGTTTTAGAGACCTTCAGTTTCCTTATTTCCTCATTCTCCTACTTGTATCTGAGTTTATTTATTTGTGTCTTTTAAAAAATCATATGTGGCCCCTCTTTTCCCTCCCGTTTTTAGGGGGTAGTTACTGCAAATTGGGGACTACAGAACTGAGGAGCATTTGTGGCTTATGTGGAACTTTATAGTAGCATGTTGCCTCTTGAGTAATTTTCAGCTTTTGATGTCCAGTGCTAGTTTTTACTCCTGATGTAATTTACTTTACATGATTTTGATTGTCCCTATTTTTTTATTGTTTATGTTTTGTTTTTATGAGACAGGGTCTTGCTATGTAGTTTAGGCTAGCTTTGAACTATGTAGCCCTGGCTGGCCTCAAACTCATAGCAGTCCTCCTCCCTCAGCTTCCTGACTGCTGGGATTATAGACTTGTTACCATGCTTAGGTTGTCTCTGTTTTTTGCTGAAAGAATTGTTTCTATGTATAACAGCATCCACAGATTTAATCTTCCAACACTTCTATATGATAGTCCTTTCAGTTACTCTTTCTCACTTTGTCTGTTGTCTACACACACTATGACAGTTTGTTGTTTGTAGTTGCTCAGCAGTGAGGTCGATGAGGTGGAGTGGGGAGAATCAGCATGTGTGGATGAGTCTTGTTAAGCAGTAAGGGGGAGTTTTGAAAGGGAGACTAATGGTAGATGAGTAGAAAAGATTGTACGGGCTCTGATTTTATTGGAGTACTGTTAGTTGAGTTGAAAGTTTAGTATTGAGAGTTTTAAGAGGGTATTTTGTGGGAGTAAGGGTGAGGTATGGGGGGGAAGGGGTTCATTTTGTGATGGAGGAAAGCTATATGGTTATCAGAACTTGTTTATAGAGAGGACAGTAAGCTAGGTAAGATATGGAAGAGCCAAAGGCTTACAATGGGGAGGATCGAGGAATTATACTAATAAAGATTAGAGTGGCTATGAGGGGGCTAAGTATGATAGATTTAAAAACTTGGGAGATCGAGGTTATGTGTTTGGAAAAAGAGTAAAGATATATGTTAATATTAATAATATTAATAATGTTAATAATATTGTTTTGGGAGTTTGAGGTGAAGAAACTAGATAAAGAGCTGAGATGAGGGAGAGAATCTAGACACCTATTAAATTAGAGCCAATGAAGAACAAGTATACAAGAGTAAGAACTTCATATACATACAAAACTGTAAAAGAAAACCCCACATTACTAAATAATTCAAGAAACATAAAAAATAAGCTAATATGATGTTCAGTTGGGACTATAGCTTAGATATTCCAATAAGACATTGCATATGTGATTCCCAAATAGCTTCTTTTCCAGAGAGTCTGAGTGCTCACTCCCCAATTACTTATCTGATCCTTCCACTGCAAAGCTGGTGTTACCTCACACTTAGGTTGCAGGCATGTTTGAAATTGGACGCAGTCCAAGTTCTTGGGTTAGGAACTCTTGCTGTCTCTCTACCTGGGTGTGATTATGGATTCAGCAGACAAGTTGACTGACTAATTTGTTCACTGAGTCAGAATTATTCCTATACAAGCAATTAAACTATATCAGTAACAGGATAATCCATTACAGTATCATTACAGTATCTATCAGGGCTAGTTGGGAAATATCATACCATAAGACTCTTTGGGTTTCTGTTTAGCAATGGGAACACAGCACCAATGTGAGTCTCCAATCCTATGTAACTCAGGCAGAAACTGGTGTCTGATTACATGAACTGGATCCAGCCCTGGCATCTCAGCGTGACTCCCCCCAGCCTGCTCTTCAGCTGCTAGTGGTCTCCCATGACTATCCTTCCCTCATCCATTTTGGGAACTTGGCAGGGTAAAGCCACAACCCAGGGGCTAATCTGGGACTGAGATTCAGACACCCAGACCTTCCTCATAATGTCATCCTCACCAGTACCTTCTCCATGGACTATGCCCTAGGGCGCTAGTGCTGTAGGCACTCACATGCTGGTGTTTCTCCATGGCTGCTGGAGAATCAAGAGTCTCACATTCTTCCTGCTGTTTCCAAGTACATAAGTTTCCTAGTCCTGATGGTGTTCTTTGTGAGCAGAGAATTTATTAGTTTCACTGTGTTTCCTGGCTGGCAGCCAGCAAACTACTGTTTGTGGTGCCTTGGTTTCTCCTCTGCGATGTGGGCCACCTCTTTTGTGTTGCTTTACCCCATTTTCTCTTCTGTTGGGTCCCTCATTGTTCTTATATACCCTTACTTCACTTTGGTTTCTCTCCAAGCTGCTATCCTCCAGACTCCAGACAATTTATCCTGGAGAATCTGAGCTCTAAGCGCTCAGTGCTCTGCCATCTTGTCTGCTCCCATAACTTCTTGAAACTACTAATGTGTCTTCTATCTCTGTGAGTTTGTCATTTGAAGAACGTTATATGAATGGAGTCCTATTCTGTGTTATCTTTGGAAATTTCCTTTTTTAATTTAGCATTATGTATGTATTGTGTTTAGCATGTCTGAGAAAATTGGATCTCAGTGAAATTATCCCTATTTCCTGCCAGTTAAGGTCATAGACTCAGTCTGGACTAGTCTATGAGTTTCCTGGTTGTGCTTCCCGTGGGGATAAGGCCCAGTTAATTCCTAGGTATAAGCCCAGACAGAAGCCAGTATGCTGGGTTTCCTCTTTCTTGGTTACTTCTGAGATAAAGTACTTTGCTGTGGACAGAGATTTTTTTAAAGGTACTGTAGCCAGGAGGAACCAGTATATCAAAGTTATTAGACCCCTTTGAGTACAGTCTCCTACTAAATACCTCAAGCCCTTCTTCTGCCACTAGACTGTCACTTTAATATTTAATCAGGTGCTAGATAACTAACTGAACACTACCTATTCTGAAGAGCAGCTTAGTTATGTAGAAAATTTTTCAATAGAGCCTAAATTTGGCTGTTAATTGAAGCTTCCCTCTGAAATGAGACAGAACATAGACATTCTATTTTCTGTATTAATAGCCCTTCAAGTCTGTGAAAATTGGAATCATGGTCCTCCTGAGTAGTCTCTTTTTTTTTTTTTTTTTGGTGGTACCGGGGATCGAACTCAGGACCTTGCACTTGCCAGGCAAGCGCTTATTCAACTGAGCTATATCCCCAGCCCAGTACTCTCGTTTTGATACCCAAGAGGCAGAGTAATGTAAGGAAAGGAGTATAGCTCTTAGACTCAATCAAATAAACATGGTTTCAGTCTTGCCTTTGGTATTTACTGTAATTGTGGGTACTTGGTTAAGGCTGTTTCGTCTTGAAGCCTCAGTTTCCTGAACTCTACAATGAGTACAATAATTTCTAGTTTTCAAATTTGTCATAAGGATTAAATAAAATAATAGTTGTCAAGTGCTTAGAATGCAGTAAGTTTTCTGTTTGCAAACAATTATGAGATCTAGAGTTGTGCTCAGAATCTTGAACATATGTTCTGTTGCTTTAAAAAAAATAACATGTTACTCACTTCTCTTACATGGCTTCATTGACATTCTTTTCTTCTTTACCCCTTTAGGTTTGCGGGAGAACAGGAGACACCCTGCCTCCTACCTGGTCCATGGTGGCAAAGCTCTGAATTTGGCCTTTAGAGCCTGGACAAAGAAAGAAGTAACTATTTTTTTCTTTTTGTTTTATTTTTGAGACAGGCTCTTGCTATGTAGTTCAGACTGGACTTGAACTCACTGTGTAGCCAGGCTGGCCCCAAACTCACAGTGATCCCCCTGCCTCAGCCTCCCAAGTGGTGGGTTTATAGGCGTTCACCACTAGGCCTTGCTTGTCTTCTAATTTTTCAGTTATTCTAATTAATCTTAATCTTTTTTTAATGGTAGCAAATTTTTATTAAAGGTAGGAAAAGAAACAGGCTCTATAGAGTGAGTATAGACCAATTAAAAGTAGGAAAAAAGTATACCCTACTGTGTGAGGGCAGGCCACCATGCAAGATTAAACACAGTGGCCAATCTTCTTCTTTGCACCATCTAGCATTGTTGGGTCCATTATTCATGTCTCACTTTAAGGTATCTCTGAATAATTGTTTTGGAAAATATCTCTGTCTTCTAATTCTGATATTCCAACCTCACATTGATTGTTTCTACTGCCCATACTTTCAGTAGAGTTTTTAATCTCCTGGATTTCTGGAGAGCTTTTCATGGACTCAGTTGGTGTGCTAAACTGGGCATTCATGTTTTATATTTTTTTCTGCTCAGCTAGCTTTTTATTGGTGTCTTCTATAAGCTCCCTGGTTGTTTTGTTCAATACTTCTATTATTTGGTTAGTGATGTCTTCTGTGATCCCACTGAGCACCTCATTGGTCTGCTTTTTAATCTCCTCGATTATCCTTTTGAGTAATTAGGGTATGTGTCTTTTGCCTTACTCTCCCTCAGTGCCCCCAGAATTGGGGTTGGGGGAATGTGGAGTTTTGGGTAGCATTTTAATTTTGCCTTGTCTCATCATGTTTCTAATTTGTTTTATGCTTAGGTTTACAGCATGTACAGTGGAAAGACTTTGTTGCTAGCATGGAGATCCCTGTAATTAGTCTGCTTTTCGGTGATACACTCTGGGTGTGGCTTAGTGTTTTGCCTCTGCCCCAATCTGACCACCTGTGTTAATTTGGGAGGGGAAGATGCAGTGTATTTGAGCTAACACCCTGTTCTCTGGGAATGGACCACAGTATTGATAATATCACAGAGGTAATCCAGGTGTTGGCATACAGAGAAAACTCATGAATATCAACAATTATGCAACTCTGGCAGTATCAAGCAAATCAGTAGCAGTAGTAACACCCAAGATGATTTGGATATTGACATACCATAAGAATCAATAATATATAGCACCCTTAACCATAGAAAAGAAATCCACAATTATAGTATAAACACTAAGACCACTTTGATAATGATATAAAGCAAATATGTACTAAATGTAACAACTGTATCTTCACTAATGATAGAAAAGAATTAAGCAGTGAGATCATAGTGTTAACTTTCTTTCTAAAGATTAATAAAAGTGGTATTAAAGTATTAAGGATGTAAGGGGTTTGGAATGGGAGAATGCAAGTAGAAAAATTTGAAAAATTAAGCAATAGAAGATGAGATGGAGGAAAGAGAAGTGATACAACAGAGTCTATTAAGAAGTAGAAGAGTATTTATAGAATCTGATAAAGTAACACAAAAAAGATCAAATGAGAAATAGAAGATGAAAGGAAAAGGCAGGAAAGAAGAAAAAAAGAACAAAATATTGATAAGAGAAAATTAAAAGGAAAAATAAAAGACATGGGCAAAAATGAAGAAAGAAAAAATAAGGAAGAAGGACAAAGGAAAATTTCCAAGACTCCAGTAAGCCAGTGTAGAAGAAAGAATGGAGGAAAAAAAGAGTCCAAATATATTTATTTGTTTGTTTATTTATTTTGGAGACAAGGAAGGTCTCACTATGCTGTTCAGGTTGGGCTTGAACTCATTATATAGCCCAGGTTGGCCTCAAACTGGGATTATAGGCATGTGCCACCACTCCTGGGCATCTCTGTACTTTTGAATGAGTGGTTTTTTTTCTGGGTATATTGTTTTGTAGCCTAGCAATTCATGGTTTTCTCTTCCTAGCCTTACAGCCTGTGGGTTTTTGAGGTCTCCATTTCAGAGTCCCCTCTGTTTAGTCCAGGCTAAATAGTAGATTAAAAAAAAGGCAGTTAGACCCCAGATCTGTGGAGGGTGCAGGCAGTAGGGCAAAGGCTCAAGTACTTAATTTTGGCATTTTGAGAATTGGCACAACTCAAGCCTGACATGGCTTCCCACCTTGGAGGATGGAGCTTATGTCCTTCCCAGCCCAAACTCAAACCCTTCAGGGGGTCTTTTTCTAGCTCCTTCCTTGTGCAAAGCTATCTCTTGTGCTGGCTCTTACGTAGTCTGAAGCTATCTTCTGTGGCTGTCTCTCGAGGTGGGAAGGTAAACTAGGAACTCTGTAGTAAAGACATCCCCCAAGTGTTCTGAGTTCCAGATTTACTTAATCAACCTTCCTAGAATGATGCCCACCAAGCACTCTCTAGAAATATGGTGAGTGCCTTCTCTGAGACCGCTAATTGGTTATTGCCTGCTGTGTTGAGGGTGAACAGTCCAGATTGTTTCTCAGTGTTGTGACCCATCTCTCAAATTTTTGTGTAGCTTTTAATTTTCTTGTCAATTCCTTTATGATTCCCAGTGATTTACTTCTGTTTCTTATACAAGTTGTCACTTTCCAGTGCGTGGATTCCACATCTCAGAGAGATTGAATGTTGCTATTGCTCACCACTCTACCATCTTGATTTGCTCTAAACCTTTCTTCCTGATTATGAAAAGTAAGAAATATTTATTCTTGAGAGTTAAAAAAATAGAAGAGGGCTGGACATGGTGAAGTACACCTGTAATCTCAGCACTTTTGAGGCTGAAGCAGGAAGATTGCTGTGAGTTTGCATGTGTGTCCACCCCAGGCTATAAAGTGTGTTCAAGGCCAGCCTGAACTACACAGCAAGACACTGTCCCAAAAAACCTAAAAACAAACAAGTAGGAGAATATAAAAAAGGAAAAACAGCTTTAATTAATTTTTTCAATCAGATTTTATTGCTATATTTTATATAACATTTTTATTTTTAACTCTGAGAAGAAACTACCATTAATGTTTGGGTATATTTTCTTCCGGTATTTTTATGTGTATTTAAATAATTTAATTGCTGTTGTACTGTGTGTTCAATTTTGTAGCTGAATGTACTGATGTACTGGCTTGTCTTAATTTTCCTAGAATCAGAGTTCTCCATATGCATTTTTTTTGAGACAGGGTCTCACTGTGCAGTTCAGGCTGGTCTTCAACTCATTTTGTAGCCCAGGCTGGCCTTGAACTTGTAACGATCCTCCTGCCTCAGCTTCCCAAATGCTGGGATTACAGGCATGTGCCACTACGCCTGACTCTTCCATAAGCATTCAATAGTTACATAATACTCTTTTGCTTGGATGTACTATCTTTACCTATCCACTTGCCTATTGTTGCTTCCTTCTTAGATGTCTATTTATAGGGATGTAGTTATAGAGAATCATATAGTAAATGTTTGTATGCACCAGTCTTTTTCACTCATTTATTGGTTGTTCCTTCAGGATAGATTCCTGTAAGAGAAATTACTAGGTTAAAGGTTATGAAAAAACACAAGGCTCCTAGTGTATAATGCCAAATTTGGCATTTTAGAAATGTACCAATATCCATTTACCCAACTGAAAACTAAACAAGTATAAAAGAAAATAAAGCCATCTGTCTCCTAGTTTGGAAGGATCTCTAGAATTTGTTAAGTATAGATGCAGAACCCTGTTTATATAGTATGATGATCCTGATGTCAAGTCAAAGACAGGAGTGATTTTTTATTTATGTATTGTTCTACATTGTTTGATTTTTTTTAATCTTTTTTGTCTTGTGAGACAGGGTTTCACTGTGCAGTTCAGGCTGGCCTTGAGCTCACTTTGTAGCCTAGGCATGCCCCGAACTCTCAATGATCCTCGTTCCTTAGCCTCCTGAGGCATGTCACACCAGGCCTGGCTTGTTGTTTGATTTTTGAACCATGCGCATGGATTGCCTTTTCAAAGTATTAAAGTTTAAAAGATAAGCCTTTAGCCAGGAGTGGTGGCTCACAGGTTTTACAAATACAAAAAAAAAAAAGAAAAATACCAGTACATATTCAAGGTTGACATATTCTGTAGACTCTTTCCCTTGCATGCAGTGACCTAAGGGGAACTTTCATTTACTGCAGACTTAACCCATCCAGTTTTTCCATTTCCTTTTGCCAACTTTTGTCTCATATATTTTTGGATGTCATCTTTTGGGCCTTCCTTTGCTCCTTTGAGTCATCTGCACCTGAGCCTTAGCTTTGGATTCTGTTTTTCCACATCTTTCAAGTATGCCTGCCTTTAGTACGTCTCTGACCTCTCATGAATGAACTTCAGAGTGACTGTGTTCTAGGAACACTAAAGTGGAAGTGGTTGGGTGCATCCTAAGCTCTCATGCCCCAAGTCACGAGACCCAGTGACCAAGGAATGGACCTAAAGAGCATGTCCAAAGGGAGCAGAGAAGAGTAGGACACAATTCTGAGGAGGCCACACTTACAGCAGAAGTTTTTTGGGAAGTCATTTGTTCTCTCACCTTTCCAGAGCACCTGGTATGGGTGGGAAACATTAAGGTTATCTAGCAGGGATTCTTGACTTCCACCCTGCTGCCAAAATTAATTCCTTATATTTTAGAAGAGGGAAAAAGAATCAAACCATGGAAAAAAAAGAACAAAATGCGGTGAAATTTACTAGTTCTCTGGACACAGAAGTGAAAAGTGGTAGAAGAAATCACAAAGAAAATCCTTGGAAACATCAGTAAGATGGCAAACAAGTTAAAAGAGATATAACTCTGGGTTGCGGTTGAGTTAGCTGTGGATCTGTAACTGCTCAGCCAACACTGTCTGTCTTTACAAATGCTGAGGCTGGTTTATCCCCATTGATCCCCCTGAAGTCACTGATTTCATGAGGGTTGTAGTCCAAGCCCAAAATTGGAATCCTCACAACTCTTATATGTTCTTTACCAGGTATATTTGGCAGATACTTTTTCTCTGTCTGTGGCTTGTCTTAAAGCAGCACAGAGTTTTCAAATTTTTTATTTTTGTTAAGTTCATTTTATCAGCTTTTTCTTAATGGTTCATGTTATTTGTGTCTTAAAACATTTTTGCCTAAGCAAAAGTCACAAAGGTTTTTTTTCCTCCTTCCTAAAGGTTTCAGGTTTTTACAGTTAGGTCTGTGATCTATTCTTGTGTGCAGGGAGGCAGTGTACAAAATGGATCAAGGTTCTTTTATTTATTTTTTGCCTATGGATATGCAATTGATCCAGTGGTGGTTGTTGAAAAGACCTCCCTTTTTTCATTAAACTGCTTTGCAATGTTTGTTGAAAATTAGTTGTTCATTATGTGTGAGTTTATTTGTTACTCTTCTTGTTTGACAGGCTCTGCCAGACCATGAGGATGAGATCCCGGAGACAGTACGGACTGTACAACTCATTAAAGATCTGGCTAGGGAGATCCGCCTAGTTGAAGTAAGAAGCGTGGTGGGAGGGAAAGCATTTGGGAAGGGTTCAGTGCTCAAGTGAGGCCTTTGTAATTGGCAAAGAACCTAGGGGAAGGTTTGGGAAAACTCTGCCAAGGGCCCTGTTCAGTTAATAAGTCATTCATTCAAATTGTTATGTGCTTGGACTCTGTGCCACACACTGGGCTAGGCTCTTAGGATACATAAATAATGCAGTGCCTGCCCACAAAGAACTCAAGAGTCTAGTAGAGAGCCTTGAGCAAAATTAACCTCTCTGAGCTTCAGTTTCCTCATACCTGAAATAAGGATAATTGTACCGACTCCAGGATTAAGAGGATTAAATAAAGTAATATGTATTGAACATTAAGTATAGTTCTTGGCACATAGGAGGTGTTTATGGTTGGTTGTGTTGGTGGGTGGTTGTGGTAGTTGTAGTTGTTGTTATTATTAATATTTTCACTCAGTCTCTGCATTCTACAAAATGACAGTTCTCTCAGGTTGAAGATGATTACAAAGCCATGTTTCAACAGGTGGCATATACCACAAGGCAGTAAGGTACAGTAGTAAGAGACTCAGAGAAACCTGATTGTGGTTCCTACTTGGTCACTTGAAAGCTTTTAAAAACCCCAGTTTCCTCCTCTGTAAAATGGGAACCAATTTTACCAACCTTTCAGATCTTTGGTAGGATTAAGAGCTAATATATGTAGAGCCCCTCGCACAGTGCCTGGCAGAGTAAGTACTCAATAAATGTGAGCCGTTGTTATTAATAGACTTCATAGAAAAGAGAAGAACTCAGTGTGGGCTGGTGAAGTAGCAGAGGCACCAGAGGAGAATTAGACTTGAGGATGTTTAAACTGTTTTTAGCTCAGGAACTATGCAGGTTCATTTAGTTTCCAAGACATACATTCATACTAAAGGGTAGTCAAGTGAACTACTGGAAGTTGGGCTTCTTGCCCCATCACTTGCAGCATGTTTCACTGCCTACACCTTACAGTGTCTTACCTGCTACCTCATTTTCCTGTACTCCCATTATTAAAATTCTTCAGGATTTAGTTAAAGCCCTACCTTTACTCCAGCTCTTCCTACTTAAACCAGTCTTACAGAAACAGAGTTTTGGGCTGGTTTGAAGGAACTTATAGATAGATTATATATGATCCATTGTCTTTCAAATGTTTTAAAGGAATGGAATCTTTTCAAATGAGGTCTTACATGGAAGCCCAGGATATACAACAAATTAAAGCACAGCTGCTTTCAGTAAGATGAAGGTGGGAGGCCTAGGGTTCTCCTTGTTCCTTTCCTATGTTTTCAATCTGCTTCCAGTCCGTAGGACTTCTCCAAAGAAGCTCAAAAGAACCATCAAATAACTGAAAGTCACCTTTCTATTTAGTCCTTTAGTTTTACAAGTGACAAAGCTCCAGAGTGGTCAGACAACATTTCGTGATGTCACAGAGCTAGGTAGTAGTAAATTATGACTAGAAATTTTCTCCTTTCAAATCCTCTAGTCCTTAAACTTTGAACCACACAGTTTAGTACTTGATTTTCTTTTTTTGTTTGTTTTATGTCAGCTACTTTTGGAGTCTTTTTCTCCAGTTTTAACAACAGTGCTGGGCTTTTCCTTTGCTCGTCTTCTCCTTACTTGTCAGTGGCTGGGTAAAAAAATGCCACCCAATAAATTCTTGATGACTTGTACAAAAACTAGGGTGTGCATACGTGGAGCATCTGCAAGCCACTGCCATGGCATTACCACCAATGCTGGGAACAGACCTCTGCTCTTAGTGTAGACAGAACCCTTGAGTAAGCTCTAACCCCCTCGTGTACTAATACTCTTATAGGACATCTTCCAACAGAACGTTGGGAAGACGAGCAATATCTTTGGGCTGCAGAGGACCTTCCCAGCTGGCTCCATTCCCTTAACCAGGCCAGCCCATTCCACTTCAGTATCCATGTCCAGGCTGTCACTGCCCTCCAAAAGTGGTTCAAAGAAGAAAGGCCTGAAGCCCAAGGAACTCTTCAAGAAAACAGAGCGAAAGGGCAAGGAGAGTTCAGCCTTGGGGCCTGCTGGCCAATTGAGCTATAATCTCATGGACCCAAACAATCATCAGGCACTGAAGACAGGCTGTTCCCAGAAAGAAAAGGTGGGTGCTGGCCCATGGGTTCAGCCCAACACTTTTGGGTCCCTTGGAAGAGCAAGGTTTCAAAAGGACAGGCTATCCTGTCCTACTCTCACCTCCCTTAGGGCCCCTGGTGTTTGGCTACCAGTCCCACTCATTTAATAGGCGTTTATTGAGACTGTTTCTATGCTTGGCACTGTGATAGGTGCTCTGGATGTAACTCTCAAAAGGCTGACAGGCTAGTAAGAAATGTAGGTGTAAAAACAATGAGAACAATGCAGTGTTGTGGATGCCACATTGGGGTATGTTTCGGTCCCTGAGACACGGGGTTCATTTTTTTTGTGGTAGGGGAGATGGTCAGGAACTCTTTTCCAAAAACATGACACTTGAGCTGAATCTTGAAATCTTGGGATGGAATGAAATTCTAGAACATTGTATGAGTGTCAGGCTGGAGCTTTGAACAGGTCTTTGAGAAAATCCCTCCCCAGTAGGACTTTACTTTTGCCTCAGGATTATGGTATCCTCCATGGGCATCTAAAGATTATCCTGTCCATTTTTAAGGGAATATGTTTTACAGGATTGATAGTTTTCCCCTGAATCAGCCATATACTGTATTCTCAATCTACTGTACCTGTGATCTCTCGGGGTGGGGATTGAGTTAGGGAGGTATAGCAGAAGATCTTGGTTCAGTGGGTTTTGATAGTGAACTCAACCATGAAACCAGAGGGAACTGGCCTTCTTGATTCACCTGGGACTCTTAGACTGGTGACAACTGAGCCTCCTCCTTCTGCAGTTCAACATGACTGGTACCTGCTTGAATGACTCAGATGATGACTCGCCAGACATGGACCTTGATGGAAGTGAGAGCCCGCTGACCCTATTGATGGCTAATGGCAGGTGAGGTTAAAAGAAGAAAGAGATACTGGGACTGCCAGTGACATTATGCCCCTAAGTCTGGGCACAGAATTGGGATTTAGGTGTTGGGATATAAGTAGGGATGGGCTGTACATAGAGCAATACCTTGAGATATTGTCAGATATCACTATTTAGATCAGAAAATCACTGTAGAGGGAGATGTCTGGAATCTAACTGGTAGTCTTGAGAAAGAGCTTTTATAAGTTCTAGAATTGCAGTGAGTCAGTGGAGCATTGGCATTGGTAGAAATATGTAGTATAGTATCCTGTTTAAAAGCATGAGTTTTTTTATATACTTTTTACCTCATTTTATTAGTACATGTTCGCAGTACATAATGATTACATTCATTAACTATACCTTTTGTCTTGTGACTTGATTTTAAAGAATTTAGTTTAAAGACATCTTTCCACACATTTGTAAACAAAAAGGTTTAGTGCTCACTACCTCATGATTGTAAGTAACTGGAAACATTCTCTATCAGTAAAGATTGGATACATGAAGTATGGAATTTCTATAAACTGGAATACTGTGTAACTGTTACAAAGAATGGGGCAGTTTAATATTTGTTGACATAGAGGTCCAAGATATATTCCCTTTTTGGTTTGTTTGAAATGGGGGCTCTTGCTATGTTGCTTAGGCTGACCTTGAATGCCTGTGTCCAAGATATATTCCTATTTTGTTTTGTTTGATACAGGGTCTTTCTATGTTGCTTAGGCTGACATTGAACTCCTCCTATGGTCAAGCCTCCTGAATAGCTAGAATTACAGGCACATGCCAATTTCTGGCTTAAAGATACATTAAGTGAAAAAATGAGATTACAAAATAATATATAGGAATAGTTCCATTTTTATTTTTAAAAAGGCATTTGTGTACATGTATATTTTTGTTCATATAGTTAAAGCTTGATTTTTATTAAGTTTAAACTTGAATTTGCAAGGATTAAAACTCAAAAATGTTAAAGGGCACACAGTGAAAAATCTTGCTCCCATCTGTCTTCCTTTGTTCTCCACCCCATGGACAACAAGTACCCATGTTTTCCTTCCAGAGATAAGTGTATTCAAGCAAATAAATATACTTCTTGTATATTTTATGCTTGTTACACCAAATTTTTAACAGTGGTTATCTCTGGGATGTTGGATGGAGAGGTGGGAAGGAAATTTTTCACTTAATAGCATTTGTGGTATATATAATAAACATGTTAGTTTTCTTTTTTTAAGGTGTTAGGGATTAAATCTAGCGTCTTATATGTGCCAGGCAAGGGTTCTACCATTGAGCTATATCCCCCGCCCAAAGCAATTCATTTTAAAATATGCTACAGCATTCTGCCAGGGTTGCATTGTGTTGCCTTGACTGGTCTCAGACACTTGAATTTAAGTGATCCTTTCCCTCAGCCTCCTGAGTTGCTGGGACAGTGGTCATGTGCTACTCTTCCCAGCCTTACTTTTTCTAAAATTAATTGTATTGGTTCACTTTTGATATACATATTGATGACATTCATTGTAGGGAATTTGTACCTGTACACAATATATCTTGATTCTTTTTTTATCCATCCCCTTCCCCTCCTTTCAACCCTTCTTCCCTTCCTTATTTACAAAATTTTCGTTTACATTTTTTCCTTTCTATTCTTTTTTTCCCCTTTTCTCTTTCTTCCCTATCTCCTCTCCTCTAAAATCTTTTTTTATTTTTGAGATAAGTTCTCACTATGTAGTTCAGAATGGCTTCAGACTTGCTATCTGTCCAACTCTACCTTAGCTATTTACATGTTATTTAGTCCACATAGCAACCCACCCTGGCCTTGAGCTCACAATCCTTTTGTGTCAGCCACCCAAGTGCTGAAATTACACGTGTGTGCCACCAATCTGGCTTTAAAATAATTTTCAGTGAACATTTTCTAAAAGAAGAAAACCTGTTCACACCAATATCATGGTCTTGGCAATCACCCAAACCTGAGTTGGAGTTCCATTTCTGAAACATTCACTGTATGACCTTTGCCAGTTAAGGAACCCTTCTGTACCTTAGTGTCCTCATTATGTCTACTCTAAGGTAAAATGAAACTTATCTTAGAATTATTAGGGGATTAAGTGAGGTATAATGTATGTAATGTTCTTATCATAGGGCCTGGAACATAATAGATACTTAATAAATGGACTTAATAAGTAGGACTATGAAGATGGAAATGAAATGTGCTGATGATATGGATATGGCCATAAGCTAAGTAGGTCATCAGTAAATCATGAAGTATGTAGGAAAGCGGGGGGGGGAGATATGGGCTATTATCTAGATACTGAGAATATTAGATAGCAGTTGAGCCAGGTACAGAATATGAACAATGTAGGAATGCAAACAATGAGGATACTTTAATAATAGTCCCTTTGGGCCAGGTGTGGTGGTGCACACCTGTAATCCCAGCACTCTGGAGGCTGAGGCAAGAGGATAGTTGCAAATACACGGCCAACCTGAACTACATAGTGAGACCATGTCTCAAAATAAAAAAAAAAAACCACAAAACAGCCTCTTTGTAGAAAAAGGTTCTTTTTGGATATAAGGGAGAATGTAGTATGTCCATCTAAAGAGAAAAATAAGGGAGTAGGGAGAGTAAGGCAGATTCTGAAGATAAGAGAATTCTTGGGGTCTAAGGACCCAGTTACTGAAGAGTAAGATTAGAAAATGTTGAGCATTGCTTTTGTTTAGCACTCCTGATTAGTTCCCCAGAGAGAAAAAAGTTGAGGATGAAGATCCTGAGTTCTTGTAATGGCTGTTATAAGATATATCCCCCTCTGCCACCTTTCTCTCACTGCTTCTGTTATCTGTGATAGCTGCCAAAAGCTACTGTCTGGTAAATTGAGAGGGTCAAATTATAGAAATAATTCATAGGCTATATGATATTATATGTAGGTTTTTCTCAAAGTTCAATATTTTATGGGGAGTGACATATGGATGAAACACAATGGCTGTACGTTTATAATTGTTGAAGCTTAGCTGTATAATGCATGGAATTTTGTTATATGTTCATATTTTTGTTTAAGTTTTTCGTAATAAGTTAATAAAAAGACCTGAGCATGAATTATATCACTTATCGAGTATTTGCTGTATGTCCAACTCTACCTTAGCTATTTACATGTTATTTAGTTCACACAACAACCCTCAGGGTAAGTATTTTTACTGTCATTTTGCTCAGGTGAAAACAGACAACTTAGTTACCATTGAGCACTTGCTATGTTTCAGGCTCTGCATTAGCTCTTTTAATCCTCCCAACAGTCATATGACATAGAAAACAGGCCAGGCCAATGAACAGCCAATCCACTGAAAGACATTTCAACAAAGTGACTATTTGCTGAATGTGTGTGAATGTACTGATTTACCAGAAACTTGTTCTTTTTTTAATAGAAAGCCTTTTTACTAAGTTTATTTATTTTTTCTTTTTTACTTTTTGTGGTGCTGGTGCTGGCATGCTAGGGGCTTGGCATGCTAGGCAGTTGCTCTACCACTGAGCCATAACCCTCCAGCCCACTTGTTCCTTTTTATTTCACATTGTTTACCATGTATAACAGGATTGTGTAAGCCACTATTGTGTTCTTTCATTTCTTTTATACATTTTTGGATTGCCATACATTTGTTCGTACTGATGAATTACTGGGTAATTCATAACATATTGGGTAGTGATCCACTCACAGTAATTATTTCTTTATAGTGAGTACATTCAAATTCCTATCTTCTGCCACGAGATCTGTGATGTATTATTGTTAGTTATATTCACCCTGCTGTGCTATAGAACAGCATAACTTCCTGCTTCTATGAAACAGTAATGTTTTACCCTTTGATTGGCCTCTCTCTTCCCCCTTCTTCCTGTTCTCCTATCTCTGGTAAAGGGTGTTTTATGTAATCAGCTGTTCAGAGTCCACTTATGAGTGACATCTTTTGAAGTATAATTTACACACAACAAAATTAATGTTTCAAGTGTACAGTTAAATGAATTTTAATAAGTTAAAGAATTGTACAGTCATCATCATAATCTGATTTTAAAACATTTCTTTTACCTCAAAAATGATTGCTTATGCCTATTTGCACTCATTTTCTTTTTGTGTGTATGTGTCTTTTTGAGACAGGGTTTTGCTGTGCAGTTCAGGTTGGCTTTGAGCTCACTTTATTTTATAGCCTAGACTGGCCTTGAACTTAAGGTGATCCTCCTGCCTTAGCCTCCTGAGTGCTGTGATACAGGTGTGTGCCACCATGCCCAGCTGCACTCATTCTCATCCCAGGCACCCACTTACCTACTTTCTGCCTTTATAGACTTGCTTTATGTGGACATTTTATACAAATGAAATCATATAATAGGTGACCTTTTGTGTCTGGTTTTTTCACTTAAGGCATAATGTTTGTGAGATTCATCCATGATGTAACATGTACTCTATTTTTTTTTATTTTTTATTTATTTATTTATTTATTTATTTTTGGTACTGGGGATCAAACTCAGGACCCTGCGCTTGCTAGGCAAGCGCTTATTCCACTGAGCTATATCCCCAGCCCTATGATGTAACATGTATCATTAGTTCCTTTTTATTTTTATTTTTCTAAGACAGGGTTTTGCTATGTAGTTTTAGGCTGGCCTTGAACTCACTTTGTAGCCTAAGGTGGCCTTGAACTCTTGGCAATCCTCCTGCCTCAGCCTCCGAAGTGTTAAGATTATAGATGTTTGGTGCCATGCCCAACTTGGTTTCTTTTCATTGTTGAATGGTACTCCATGGTGTGGATGTATGCTCCATATTTTGTTTATCCATTCATGAGTTGATAGTCTACTTTTGGGTTACTCTGGATAGTGATGTTCTAAATATTCATGTTTAAGTTTTTGTGTGGATATGTTTTTGTTTTTTACCTAGGTGTCTAAGTTACATTTTCCTTGTTGCTGAGACAAAATACCCAACATCCAAAATGAAGGAGGGAAAGGTTTGTTTAGCTTACAGTTTGCAGAGGTTTCAGTCCATATTCAGCTGGCTGTGAGGCACAGTGGCACATGGCAGCGGTACACAGCAAAGGAACAAGTGCAAGAAGGGAGGAGTGACAGGAGGAATGGCAGCCAGCAGCCTCTTTCTCTCCCTCACATATACAAACTATCCGCCCAGGGCAGGTATAGCTCTCACACCCATAATCCCAGCAAACTGTCTGCCCTAGGGTGGGTATAGGTCTCACATCCATAATCCCAGCATTGGATCATGGATCAGTCATAAACTCTAAAAGCCACCCCATAATTGCATGAGGATTTGGGGGGACATGCAGACACAAACCATAATATTAGAAGTAAAATTACTAGGGCATATGGTAACTCTCTTTCTACCTCTTTAAGAAACTGCCAAACAATATTTCTTAGTGTCTGTATCATTTTACATTTCTACCAGTAATCCTGAATTTCTTTACCGCGTTTTTTTTTGTGGTGGTGGTGGTACTAGGGGTTGAACCATTAAACCCAGGGTCTTTACACTGGTTTTTCTTTCTATTTTTTTTTTACATCCCTAGCTGTTTGTTTTTTTTAATTTTTGAGATAGGTCTTATTAAGTTGTCCAGGCTGGTGGCTCAAATTTAGGATCCTCCTACCTTAGCCTCCCAGAGTGCTGGGATTATAGGTGTGCATTACTATGTACTGCTTATCTCACATTTTATTGTTTGCCTTTTTGATGGTAGTCATCTATTAGCTTACTTGGTGTGTGTGTGTGTTTTGCAGTGCTGGTGATTGAACCCAGGACTTTACACATGATAGGCAAGCGTTCTACCTCTGAGCTATTCCCCAGGGCCCCAAATTGTATGTATTTTATGTGTACAGTGTGATATTTTGATACACATCTACATTGTGAAATGATTACTACAATCAGTCCAATTAACATACCCATCTCTTCTCAGTTACCATTCTTTGTATGTGTGGTAAAAACACAGATCTCTTCTCAGGAAATTGCAAGTATACACTACAGTATTCTTGGCAATAGTTAACTTTCTATACATCAGATTTCTAGAACTTACTCTTCCTATATAGGCAAAACTTTGTACCCTTTGACTAGAATCTCTCTCACTTCATCATAATCCTGAGGACCATTTGCTTCTGTGAATTTAACTCTTAGATTTCACATTTGAATGAGATCATGTAGTGATTTTTGTTTTCTATCAGGCTTGTTCACTTAGCACAATGTTTCCCGGGTTTATTAAAAATGTCAGGGTGGTTTTGATTAGCATTTCCCTAGTGAGTGATGATATTGAGGATCTTTTTGTGTGATTATGGACATTTGTGTATATTAATTTTGGAGAAATGTCTATTTTGGTTTTTTGCTTGCTTTTAAATTGACTGTGTGTGTTGCGGGGTGGGTAATGGGGATTGTACCAAGGGCCTTTATACTGAGCTACATCCCTAGTTCCTCTTTTTTATTTTTGAGACAGGGGCTCACTAAGTTGCTGAGTTGCCCAGATTGTATTTGAATTTGCGATTCTCTTGCCTCAGCCTCCCAGAGTTTTGGGATAATATTCACTACCACACGTCTTAGATTGACCTGTCTTATTACTGATTTCTAAGAGTTCTATAAGTATTCTAGATACAAATCCTTTACCAGAGAAAGGCTATGCAAATGTTCTTTTTCTCTGTGACTGGAATTCATTTTTTAATGTTGTTGCAGAAAAGATTTTAATTTTACCTATTCTCATGTCACAGAGATATTGCCCTGTATTTCTTCTAGTGTTCTAGGTGTAACTTTCATATTTAAATCTATGATATATAAGGGTCTACCTTTGTTTCTTTGCATGTAGATATCCAGTTGTTTCATTACACTTCATTGAAAGTTTTACCCTGTTGTCCACTGAATTCTTGTGGCAAAAGTCAGTTGGTCAAAAATTTTGTTCATTTGTTTTTTTTTGAAACAGCGTCTCACTGTGTAGCTGAAGCTGGCCTTGAACTCACAGTGGTCCTCTTGTCTCAGCCTCTCAAGTGCTGGGATTATAGGCGTGTGCCGCCATGTCCAGCCAGTTGGTCATAAATTTAAGTTTATTCTGGACTCATAGTTCTGTGTCACTCGTCTTTCTGCCCTTATTCAAATACTACATTATCTTGGTTACTGTAGCTTTGTAGTAGGTTTTGTAACTGAATAGTCCTCTGATGTTCTTTTTCAAAACAGTGTTAGCTGTTTTAGGTCTTTTGTGTATTCTTGTATCTTTTACTATTTTTAAAATTTCTACAAAATGTTGGCTGAATTTTGATAAGAACTGCATGGAATTTATGGATCACTTTGGAAAGAACTGTCATTTCAATTTGTTTTTTGGTAGTACTAAAGGTTAAACCTAGGCCCTTGTACATGCCAAGCACATGTTCTACCATGGATCTACACCTCCAGCCCTGCTATCCTAATATTGTACATGACTTCTTTTTATGTTTTTTCCTCTTTATTTCCAGTACAAAGAGGCTAAAGAGCATATCCAAGTCTCGGAGAGCCAAAATTGCAAAGAAGGCAAGGCTGGTGGCAGAACAAGTGATGGATGATGAATTTGACCTGGATTCAGATGATGAGCTGCAGATTGATGAGAGATTGGGAAAAGAGAAAGCAGCCCTGATAATAAGACCAAGTGTGTGCCTCTCTTCTTTATTTTTCCTTGGGGTCATTACTTCTAAGAAAACGATAATCTTATGTTCTTTCCTCAGAGTGTTTTACTCAGTTGCTGATCTCTGCTTCATAATAAGTATATTCCATTGTTTTTTAGAATTTTCTCGGAAGTTGCCCCGTGCAAAACCTTGCTCTGATCCTAACCGAGTTCGTGAACCAGGAGAAGTTGAGTTTGATATTGAGGTAGGAGTTTACTCTGAATCTGTATCTGTATCTTCTGTTCATTCTGGTCATGGAGACAGAAGACATATTGTCATTCTGGTTGAGGAAGCTCCAAAAACATCCTATACATTTAATGCAAATATTTATTAAGTAGAAGATTGAGTTGGGTGTTGTGCACATGTAATCCCAGCACTTGGGAAGCTGAGGCAGGAGATCATGAGAGTTCGAGACCAGCCTGGGCTATAAAAGGAGCTCAAGGCCAGCCTGAACTACTACATAGCAAGACCCTGTCTCAAAAAGACAAAAACCAAAACAAAACAAAACAAAAATAAGTAGAAGATTGTATGCTAAGGGCTGCTCAGCATATCAATGGAAGATTATAATTCAGTTGAAATATTTAAAAGTACTTTAATATAGAATAAAATAAAAGGCAGTGTGTTGTAGCAAAAAGACTCAATATGATTTGAAGTATTTAATATGACCTTGCACAAACTATTTTACTTCATTGAGTCCTAGTTTCCTTATCTGTAAAATAGGAGTTACAGTACTTTATAAAAAGTCTGGAAGCCAGATGTGGTAGCACATGCCTATAAGTCCAGCATTCTGGGAGGATGAGGCAGGAGGATTGCAAGTTTGAATCTAGTCTAGGCAACTTGGCAGTGACATAGTGAGACCCTGTTTCAAAAGAAAAACAAGAGTGGGGACTGGGGATGTAGTTTACTATGAAGACCCTAGGTTCAATCCTCAGTACTAAAAAAAAAAAACCGTGAAAATTAAGATGAAAGAAGGAGTATTCTGCTGTGCTTAGTGCTTATTCTATACTCTCACAAGATATTAGAAGTCAAACTGTCATCCCTGTATTGGGCTTTATGAGCCCAGCCTGAATAGTTGAAGTGATATGCTCTTTTCCCAACAGGAGGACTATACAACAGATGAAGACATGGTGGAGGGGGTTGAAGGCAAACTTGGGAATGGGAGTGGAGCTGGTGGAATTCTTGATCTACTCAAGGCCAGCAGGCAGGTGGGGGGACCTGATTATGCTGCTCTGAGGTGAGTATTGGCTTTGATCTCCCCACTCCAGATTGCTAGACACTCCCGCCCCCCCCCCGACTAAGAGATTAGTTTAGCCAATTTAAATGGACAAAGAACTATCCACGGATTTTGAGTTCAAGGAATAAAATAAATGTGAAACCTTTTCTGAGGAACTTAAGATTTGATAGTGAAAGGATAGGTGTATAGACTTCAACGGGAATCAATTTTAGGTGCTTTGGAAGTTGGAAGAGGGGCTGAAAGAGTCACATTAACTTGAAAAATGAAAGATTGTAGCATGGGTAAACAGTAATAGAGGAGTGTCCCCCCTTTTTGCCATCTTGCCTGCTGTCTGTAAAGAGACATGAGGCTCCCTAAGGACTGGCTTTTCATGAAAACAATCTTTAATACTGTCTTGATCTTTTAGCTTGACTTCTAGTTTTTCATCTTGGGTGGTTCTTTCCTTCCTCCCACCTTGATACCCAGAACTGTTGTCCCTTCTGTCTGACTATTGTGATGACTTATTTCTTCTGACAACTAGAGAAACTTCATCAACATTTCTCCTCTATTCCTTGCAGCGAGGCCCCGGCCTCCCCCAGCACTCAGGAGGCCATCCAGGGCATGCTGTGTATGGCCAACCTGCAGTCCTCATCGTCTTCTCCGGCTACCTCCAGCCTGCAGGCCTGGTGGACCGGGGGGCAGGACCGAAGCAGTGGGAGCTCCAGCAGTGGGCTGGGCACAGTGTCTAACAGTCCTTCCCAGCGCACCCCAGGGAAACGGCCCATCAAGCGGCCAGCATACTGGAAAACCGAAAGTGAGGAAGAGGAGGAGAATGCCAGTCTGGATGAACAGGACAGCTTGGGAGCATGCTTCAAGGACGCAGAGTATAGTAAGGGCAGCTAAACACATGGGTTTAGGCCAGAAAGGCTCCCCTCAGCTCCAGTCTCAATTTCAACCCAAGGGAGGACAGGTTGTAGAGAGAAAAGGGCTGACCTTAAGCACAGTCCTTAGTTTCTCTGAGCCATGTTTTTTACCCTGTAAAATGGGGCACAGGGTAATGCAAGAATTAGTAATTATGCTTGCACAGAGCACCTAACCCAGTGTCTTGCTCATGAGAAGCACTCAAAAATGGTAGCTTTTATAATTAGCTATCATCTGTCTTTGGTACTTTTATTCTGGCTACTGGCTACTCTTTTTTTTTTTTTTTAACCTTTTGCTTACTTTACTTATACCACCTGCATTGTTTGTTTATGTTCTGTGCCAGGCAATTTATCCCTTACAAAGTTATATACAGTCAGCTCTCCATATGGGTTCCATGTTTACAGATTCAACCAACCATTGAAAAAATACCCGGAAAACAGTTACATCTGTACTGAACATATACAGACTTCTCTCTTGTTTCTCTTGTCATTGTTCCTAAATAATGTAGCAGCTATTTATACAGCACTGATATTGTATTAGGTATTGCAAACAATCTAGAGTTTATTTGAAGTAGTCAGGAGGATATGGATAGGGTGAGTGCAAATACTGTGTATTAAGGGACTTGAGCATCTACAGATTGTGTTTGGAGATAGGATTTTTTGGATCCATTCCCCCACCAGTACTAAGAGACTACTGTACTAAACTTTCAGTGAGATTGTTACATTTAAGTAATAAGTCCTAAAAGCAAATAGCTAGATATGATGGTACATTTGTAATCCCAGCATTCTGGGAGACTGAAGCAGGAGTATCACAACTTTGATTTTAGCTTGGGTGATTTAGCGAAACCTTGTCTCAAAAGAAAAACTAAGAAGGGCTAAGAATATAGTTCAGTGCAAATGCTTTGGGTTCAGTCCCTCAAAGTCCTGTTTTAAAACTAAGATTTATTGAATGCTCCAGTACATAAAGCTCCTCGGTAGTAATTATAATGAAGTTTTTAATTTAATATTTTCAAAATATACAGAAATATGTTTAATGTTCATTGACTGAGATCAAAAGAAACCAAAATAAGCCAGAAGTCCTCATGACTAACAGTTGTCTGCCTCTGAGCCTGGTTTGATGTATACTTTCCCTTTTGTTGTGTTCACACGCATGTAGATACACATGGAGGTGGTTTTGTTTACTGTTTGTGGTTCTGTGAG
Source organism: Dinomys branickii (assembly GCA_004027595.1). Classification (NCBI taxonomy): domain Eukaryota; kingdom Metazoa; phylum Chordata; class Mammalia; order Rodentia; family Dinomyidae; genus Dinomys; species Dinomys branickii. The sequence goes on from PVLD010016947.1 coordinate 41,487, forward strand.
TTGGTTGGACATCTTTCAACATTGGTAAAGGGAGATGTACTTGTTGCATAGCATTTTATAGCATTTATGTAGATCATATGTTTGAGTATTTACTGATTGACAGTTATTTCAAAGTTTTTTCTCTTATAATGCTGCAATGAAAATCCTTATAATTTTTTTTTTATTTTAAGAGAAAAAAACCAACAGAAAAACCACAAAGACAATAAAAACAATACAGAATTTTAAAACAAGGTGATAGAAATTAACAGTGGTTGTGGTATTACATATTGTTATCTTCAGTGAAGTTGTTGAGAATACCAGATGTAAGAATGCAAGATTGATGAAACAATTAAAGAATATAAGAAGTAATAAAAAACATTAGAAATGATACAGAGCTTCATTAAACAAGATGGTACTAATTCAACAATGGTTGTTATATTGTATATTGTTGTCTTAAAATTAGTTGTTCAGATTACCAGATATAAACATGCAAAATTGGTCAAAAAAATTCTGAAGCATTAACTGTTCCTTTCAATAAACCAGTAGACATCAGCAGTACAATTATCCCAGCTCTCCTAGTGTATACATCCATCCATCTATATATATATATATTTCCCTTCTTTTCTCCTTTTGCTCATCCCAATTGTTCCTTCCCTTTGAGCAATTTCTTTCCCTTTCACAATATCTGTTGTACTTTTTGAGTTTTATTTACTCTTTCAGGTTCTTACACTAGATTCTTACATGTGTGGGTCTGATTTATTTCACTTTTGAGTATGGTCTCTAGTTACATCCTTCTATACCTACAAAAACCTCAAGTTTATATTTTGTATAGCTGAGTAATACTCCATTGTATAAAAGTACCGCATCTTTTTTGTCCATTCCTCCATCAGTAGGCATTTGGGTATTTTCCAAGATTTTGCTATGACAAATTGTGCTGCTATAAATATGGGTGCATATATATTGCTGTGGTATGATGTTTTCAGTTTTTCTAGAACAATACCCAGAAGGGGAATAGCTGGATTAAGTGAGAGCTCCAATCTTGGTTTTATGAGGAATCCCCTCACTGGATTTCCACAGTGGTTTCACTAGTCTGCACTCCACCAGCAGTGGAGAAGGGTTCCTTTTTCACTACAGCCCCTGGAGCATTTGTTATTGATTGATTTCTTGATGATAGCCATTCTTTCTGGGGTGAGATGGAATCCAAAGTATTGTTTTAATTTGTATTTGTCCAATGATCAATGATGTTGAATGTTTTTTCATATATTTGTTGGCTATTTGTATTCATCTGAGAAGTGCATATTCATCTCAGATGCCCATTTTTGGATTGGGTCTTTGAATTTTAGGGATCTGATTTTTTAAATTCTTTATATATTGTAGATAGAAGTCCTTTGTCTGAGGGACAGTTGGCTAAAAGTTTTTCCCAATTTGTGGGTTTTCTTTTTACTCTGTTGGTGATTTCTTTTGATGTGCAAAAACTTTTCAATAAGATAAGATCCCAGTTGTTGATTCTTTCCTGTGCAGTTTTGGTTTTGTTCATGAACTCTCTGCCTACACCCATATCTTCAAGATTTCTACCTGCTTTCTCTTCCAGTAGATTGTGTTTCTGTTTTAATATTTAGATCTTTGATCCATTTTGACTTTAGTGCATTGTGATAGACATGGGTCTAGTTTTAGTCTTCAGCATGTGGAAAGCCAGTTTTTCCAGTACCATTCATGAAAGAGGCTATCTTTCTTCCAGTGAACATGTTTGGCCCCTTTGTCAAAGATAAGGCTTGACTGAGCAGCTTCATTGAAGATAACAGTCTGTAATGTAGCAACCATTTATCATTTTGTTTTGAGGTCATGTATTGCTTTTGTTGTTTTTGTGTTTTGATTTTGTCTTCATTGTTGTAGTTGTTTTTAATTTTTAAAATTAAAAAAATAAAAGATAAGGTGGCTCAGT
>PVLD010016948.1:0-43409 GCA_004027595.1 Dinomys branickii
AAAAAAAAAAAAAAAAAAGAATCAAGCAGTGGGGATAAGAACATTTCCAGAAAGAATCACTAATGCTTTAACATTCCAAAGTTACTGTATCACTACAGAGCAGTAAGACAACGTGACCTATTTTGTTCTCAATTATCTCTGTGACTTACCTTTATTGGATTTATTTTGACTGCCAGACTGATTTCTGTCATCACCATTTCAATTTTTGAGATGATCATTCTCCTCTTCTAAATACCTCCCTGTGCTGCATCTAATTAATGCTCATCTAAACAAAACATAATTAGGAAGTGAAATAGCCACCAAAAGCTAAGAACATACTTCAAAATACAAACAGAACATTTATAGTTCCCATTTTTACTTACTTAGGCCATTTTTCCTCTCCACAGACTATTTATTTATTTATTTATTTATTTATTTACTGTCTTTTTGAGGCAGGGTCTCACTATGCAGTTCAGGTTGGCCTTGAGCTCACTTTGTAGCCCAGGTTGGTCTCAAACTCACAACAATCCTCCTGCCTCAGCCTCCCAAGTGCTTCCACAGACTATTTAGAAAATTGATTTTTGTTGTTATTTGCTTTCAAGCTTAATCATTTAAATTTCTCTTTAGCTTTAATGATTCTTGTTAGGAAACATGGAGAATTTTTGCTGCAGCAAAAATCCATTTGTCTAATTTCTTGTGTGGGGGCTGGGGATATAGCTCAGTGGAATAAGCACCTGCCTGGCAAGTGCAAGGTCCTGAGTTCCATCCCCAGTACCGTCAAAAAAAAAAAAGTTAATTTCATGTGTGTTCACTCATCAGACACTTTCAAAGATGAGATTTGATTCAGTTTACTGCACAAATCTCACCCTTCCTCTATTAGCTAGTCTGAAAAGCACATGGCTGGGCTCCATAGAAAACTTTGGAACTAACTATTTTAGTTTCTGCTTATATTTGATCATAAGACAGAGCCCTGTTTGAGACATAATGGATATTCACACTCACTAAGCATTAGCATAACCATGCTAACAACCCATGCCAGGCAGAGGCCCAAGCAGGAGTCATCCTACCAGACACATTTCTCACCTAGTAGTTAAGCTGCAATAAAAATGAAAGGTCAGAAAATTGAAGCTACTGGGTATCCCCTTACCTTTAACTGAGAGCTGCAATGTTAGGCATTCTTGAGAGTAAAAAAGCAGCCTCCTCTTCATTACCATGCTTAACTATACGTTGTTCTTTCCTCTAAGAGACTACTAGGCTACAATTTGCTAATCCACATAGCACCAGAGAAGCTGAAGGACTACAGGAGTGTGGACTGGCCCACACCCACACGTGGAATGTAACGGTCTATCTCTAAGAGGGGGCCTCGATGTGCAGGTTGCCTGGGTTGCTCCTTTATATGCCTGGTGACCTCACTTCTTAAGAGCATTCTTTTTTTTCTTAAGTGTTCCAGGTCAGATGATAAATCATTTGGCCACCTTGATTTAACAGACAGCCTGGGTATTAAGAAGCACCTGGGTTCAAAATGTTTTGCAGGCTCCTCGGTTGCCCTTTGAAGTAGGAATTTGGTACAAAGTGTTCAGCAAGTCGAGGACGGAGCTCAGAACAGCTCCTGTACTGCCCCTTCTTGGGCCAGGGACATCAGTAAACTGCTTGTGCAAAAGAACATGATAATTTAAAACCCAGGGCATCTGATCATTGGAATTTTAGAAGAGAAATCATCTCAGGGTCATCTGGCCCAACACTTTCACTTTTCTGGATTGAAAAATAGTTATAAAGCTTCTGAAAATGTGTCTGTGTTTTTACACTTTGCTGAATTGTTCCATGGGTATCACTTCACTGGGTCCTGACTGGAGTAAGCAGTCAAGGAAGGAGGCCTTGGCTACATTTTGCAAATATGAGACTAAATCCAAACAAGTGAAATGACACTGCCAAGGTGGTGTGAAGACTAAGTGAGGAGTTAGAGTTGAAACCTAGTCTGACGCCCTACCTGGGCTCTTTCCACTGTGCCCCAGCACTTTGTATTTTCAGTCACCAGTGAAGATGGGAAACGTGTCACCTACATATACTACTCCTCACAGATATGCGTGCATTCCCTCTGTAACACTGCCTTACGCTCCAAAGGCCCTCTCTCTACATTCATCTCCCAAGCTGTCAGGAGCTGGCTAGCAACTAAACTGTGCTTGTCTGACAGCGCCACTTGGTGGCAGGCTCAGGAACAAGACACACAAAGTCACCCCAGTGCAGGTATCTTGGGTAGAAGGACATGGAGGAAAAGAAAATGCAAAGGAACACTGGCTTTTTTTTCTTTTTTCTTTTTCAAGAAAAAGAAAGCTTTAATCGTAAAGCTAAAGGGAAGCTAGGAAAGGACTCCAGTGTAAGTAGTGGGAGGTGAGGGTCACACTCTGATACAGGGGTCAGACCGGTCAACCCACAGAGGCAGGATGCCAGCTTCTGGCCTTTTCTCCATTGTCTGTAGTTACAACATGATTAATCACATCTCAGACAACCTGTGTCTCACACCAGCGCTCAGCATGGCCACCCCTTGCCCCTCTTTCCCATACTCTGTGCTCTGTGACAGCACAGCTGTAATTATGCTTTTAGGTCAAGATGAAGAACGTCATAGTTTTTCATTTTTATTCTAAGCCACGCTTTTCTATTAACACACATGAATTATACAGAATGGTGGGTTTCACTGTGACATCTTTGTATGTACATATAACATACTTTGATCATATACCCCACCACCACCACATAAATGGACCTTTGCAAAAACTGCTTGTTTACCAACGGAGACCTCCCATGAGGAGATCACAGAGATGGGGTTGCCTCCTTTCGGTTGCCTGTTTATTTCTATGAAGACAAACTAAATATTTCACAGCATACTCAAAAAAGAAGCTTGGTCTCCATTGTTGTCTTTCACCATTTTCCCACGTTTCCACATACAAGAGTAAAACAGGAGTTGGGCTAACAGTGAAAAGAACTCAGGGGATCCACAGAGCCAGAATTCTCTTTCTTTTTCTTTGTGAGACAGGGTCTCTCTATGTAGTCCAGTCTGGCCTCAAGCTCTCCATCCTTCTGCCTCAACCTTGTGAGCGCTGGGATTTCGGGAGTGACCCACCACACCCATATATGAAAGGAATTTTATTTTTAGGGTTAACTAATGATTCACTCACTGCTGGAAGTCACTCACAGATCCCTTCCCTTTGGGTAGATTTTCATAATGCTTTCTGTTTTCTGAACAGCGTATAGAAAGTCTAGGTCACTCAGAGCTTCGTTGTAACAACAGTTTTGGGAGGCTTCTTAATCTGTTCACTACGAGGCTGAACATCTAGGGACGGAGTCGTTCAGCTCCCGCTGTCTAGTTGTAGCTAAGCTTTCCATCTCATTCTGTGGGATGCTGGACCTTTTCCTCCTGGCGCGCTCTGTTATTCACTAATGTCATTTCCCCTCTCTGTCTGCACCAGTGAGCGAAGAGAAAGAAAGCCACCTGGTGATGGCGATGCTGCTGGTGGTAGGACCTGGAACTGTTGGCTGATCCACTGGGCTGGTCAGAGCCACGTGCGCTCATCAAAGCCGAGAACATGGCTCTGGGAGGCAAGCACTGCTCCCAGAGCAGCTCTAGGAAAGGCGGGCACAGGCCCACTCCTGCCCCCTGTGCCACTGGCCGCTCACCTGTCCTTTCTACCACAGCTGCCCAACTAGGTCTTCTGTCTACACAGCTACTCAGTGCCACAGGAAAATATGGGGTACTGATTAAGGAAGTAGGTGAGAAGCCAGAATTTCTGGGTTTGAATCTCTGTTGTTTACTGAATGTGATTGGGGGAAATTCTGTACATTTCCTAAAAAGTTTATGTCAGCATAAGTTTCTGTTTATATCAATTTCCACATGTGTAAAGTGAAGGTAAGAGCACCTACCACACAGTGTCCCTGCTCCTCTATGGGTAAGTGAATTAATGCCTCTAACCACTGAGGACATGGTCTGGCACATAGTAATTACACAATAAATATGTTGTTGCTTTGTTTTAAAAACAAGGTGAGATGTTTGTATGTGATTCAAAAATAGGAATTAACTCTACATTGTTTGAAGCACTGAGAATAGAAAAGTATAAAAATCTATAAAGTTACCTTTTCTAATTTTATTCTTCAGTTAGTACTGTTGAAAACACAGCAGTCTTTTCCTAAGTTACGTCCTCCATGAAGTCACACTCAATACCAGTGGTTAAGTTCTGCTCTTCAGGTATCTAGTGAGCACCTAGTAAGTGCCAAGTACTCTTAGGGGATGTTGGGGAGACACAAATGTGTAGGACACATTCCTCAGAGAAGAGTATAAAACTTCATGGGGAAGCCAGACCCTGAGAAAATTACTTCAGAATAATTTCAGTGTGGTCTAAGATAACCTTCAAAAAATCCACTCACTAATTCATAAACTATTTGTTCCTGCTTACTATCATCTTCCTCCTACTCTTCTGCCCAGTTAATGCCTTGTCATTACTAGAGGAGGCAAAAGAGGAGGAACTGGGAAGCAGCGGTGAGGAACAATCAGAGAGATCATTACTGTAGTGAAAATACTAGCAGTGAAAAACGAAGCCAGTGTGCAATGCAGACAAGACACAGCAGGGACGTCGCTACCCACTCCCTGCTTTGTCAGCCTCAAGAGGCTCCATCCAGCCATGTATCTTCATGAAGCCACCTACCCAGCCTTTGAGTTTTTAAAAAAAGTTCTAATTTCAACTGTGGTCCTTTACTATTCCAGAAATATTAAAAAAGAGATCACTATCTGGAAAAAGCAAAATGTATAAACTGCTCTTACCAATTTGCCAAACAGAAGATGCCTTACTGAGCATTTAGCTCACAGCCATCTAATGAGCAATAACGTATCCCCACAAGCAAGCTCTTTATGGCTAGAGACACGTTCCCATAGCAACAGCATCCAAACTGTCCAATAGAGGTGTGCATAGGCACAGGTGTGTATTCCCACATCTGTGTCTCCCTTTTATAGGGCAGAAGTAGAGGCCCGGAAAAGTGATCATTCAAAAGATCAGTATATGGGACTTCTAATTATGGGAACTTTTACTCTATTAACTCAAATTTCACTTTATTCTTCGTTCTTCTGTGTTTCTTAGTTAGGACAGAGGGCTTTTTAAGGCGGGAGGAAAGATCGCTTAAAAATAAGCCTGGAAAATAACAAATGAATTAGCAGGTACACAGAACACATATAAATGCATCCAGACCGAAAGTAAAACAGGAGATTTAATAAGACCCAGGTTAACTACTGAGATATGTGCAGTCTCACAGCAGGGCTGAAAAATCAAAACCTAAACCTGAGGACACAGGTGCCTGACAAAACTGCAGGAACAAGGTCCTCGGGATGCTTTGGTCACTGGCGACCTGTTGGAATGGCATGAATTCTCAGGCATTTCAGTCTGCCAGCTCCTTGCGCCAAGTGCACTGTGTCCTGGAACAGCTTGCTTGTTTGTTGCTGTAAAGTGACAAGTGGCTCTTCTGAGTGCCTGGAATTGTTACATGGGCTCAAGGTTAAGAGCTGAAATCTCACGGACAAACTTAGACACTCTCCCCAAGTTACCTGCACTCCAGGGTCCTCATGTACAGAATGGAATTAGAGTGAAACTTGAAGGGGAGACTCCATGACCTCTGTTGTCTACCGTCAGACAAACACGGGGCCTTGGAAAGAGATGTGTGAAAGTCTGCAGGGCTCAGAAGTAAAGGGAATGGGGCTGGAGAAACCCCAGCAGGTCAGCAGTGGTCCAGCCCACACGGGCAGAGCCCCACCGCCTCTGCCCCAGTCTTCACAGGAGTGGCCGACCACGACTCAGGCAGCACTCAAAGATCCAGACGGGTGATTCGGGGACAGCTTGGAATTTCTTACATCGTAGCGTGCAGTGTTTGGAGAAACAAATCAACCTTGATGCTCATGAAATCACAAACTGCCTTTGTTGCCATAAGCAGAATAAAAGGTAGAATTCTCAGTCTTCTCCTGAGGCTGTAGATGAGTTTGTCAATTTCTCTTGGCTGCAGAATAAGACTAACCCCCTTCTGATGTTAAGAAAGGCTGTGAGAGGGACTGAAACGACGGCTGCCCGTCATCTTCTGAACCATCCTCCCGATTCTGCAGTCTTAAATGTTTGAGCACATTACCCAAGCGCATGTGTAACCCGTTTGAAACCCACAGCCCTTTCATAACTTCTGTCTATCTCTACATCCACGCTGCTTCTTTACGCAGCCATTTGAAATCTACCTCTGTGGTTTCCATGTGGAGACTTTGATATTTACTTAACGTGTGTGTGGTACTGGAGGTTGAGCCCGGAGGTGCCCGTCCACTGAACCATGCCCTTGCCTTTTTTGTTTTTATTTTGGGATAGGCTTTGCTAAATTGCCCGGGCTGGCCATACTTGTGTGATTCTCCTGCCTCAGTCTCCTGAGTAGCATGTGCCACTGTGTCTGACTAGACTCATATATTTTTAAAGTATAAAATCAAGTACTAACTCTCAAGAGCTCTGTAGAAGCAAAACACTTTTAGCATGATGCAGCAAAAGTCTTAACCAGCCGCACCTTGGGGGGTCCTGTGGATCTGTTTCTTGCTTCAACAGTGTTTGGACAGAACAGACCCGGGGACTCCCTTTTTTTCTTTTTGCACCAGCAATCGAACTCAGGACCTTGCACTTGCCAGGCAGCTGCTTATGCCACTGAGCTACATCCCCGGTCCTCCCTGTCTTATCTTCCATCCACCTTCCTGGTACAAATTTTGGGACCTTCCTCTGGCCTATCTCCTTCCAGGACCCGAGAACACCGTTCTTTTGTGGGTAGCTCCTTATTGCCGACCAGCCACGACCTCTCAGATTCGTCAGAATTATTCCACTGAGGTGGAGGCTGCCGTCAATCGCTTGGTGAACCTGTACCTGCAGGCCTCCTACACCTACCTCTCTCTGGGCTTCTACTTCTACCGTGACGATGTGGCCCTGGTGGGCATGGGCCATTTCTTTCGTGATCTGAGCAACGCGAAACGCAAGGGCGCTGAGCGTCTCCTGAAGATGCAAAACCAGCGCTGTGGCCGTGCTGTCTTCCAAGACTTGCAGAAGCCTTCTGAAGACGAGTGGGGTGAAACCCTGGATGCCATGGAAGCTACCCTGGCCCTGGAGAAGATTGAACCAAGCTTTTCTGGATCTTTATGCCTTGGGCTCTGCCAAGACAGACCCCCAGATCTGTGGTTTCCTGGAGACCCACTTCGTACATGAGGAAGTGAAGCTCATCAAGAAGATAGGTGATCACCTCACCAACCTCCGCAGGCTGGGGGACCCCCCGGCTGGGCTGGGCGAGTACCTCTTTGAAAGGCTCACCCTTATGCACAACTAGGAGGCCTCTGAGCCCGGCAGTCTCTGAGGGGCTCCTGCATCACCTGGCATCAGGGCTTCAGCCTAACTTTCCCTCCAGCTACCAGGCAGCTTTTTCACTTCTCTGGAACCCCTCCCAAAGCTTGGACCAAAAGAAAATAAAACCTTTTGCAGCAAAAAGAAAGGTCTTAGTAATTAGTTTTCCAAACATTTTTTTGTATTGATCCTGGTGACCCATGGGCGGGGAGTGGGGACCTGAGCTAGACTGGGACAGAGTTCTACCTTTCACAAAAATACTTCACATTCCCTTCTGGGCTGGAACAGAAAATACTCCTACACAGTACATAGTATGGAACCTTTTAACCCCATGGTGTCATGCAAACTGAAAACAAATAGCATCTAGAAAGTTTCAGTACTGTTCATGGAAAAGGAGGACACGGTGTGGCACACACAAGAAGGTCAGTAATACAAGGGTTGATAACGACGTGGGGAAAAGGAAACTCTGTGCATAGTTGGTGAGATGGTAGTTTCGTCAACATGGGAAAAACATCTGATACTGTGTTGTAGAGCTGAACAGTCATGCACTCTGCAAGCCAGCAGTCCAGTCCCAATAAATACCTCAGAGAAATCTTGCCGGGAGGCAACAGGAGATACAGACAAGAATGTTCCAGAAGCATTGTTAAGAACAGCAAAACAGTAGAAATAACCCAAGTAGCCAGTGGTATGCAAAGATATCCCCCAATTCTGGTGTATTTATAAATGGAATCAGAGGTGAATATAAATGAACTTTTCTACACGCAGAAATACAGATGATCTTAGAAAAAATGTCTAGGGGGTAAAGCTGTTCTCCAAAGAATTATATATACCAGTAGTATGATATCATTTTTATAGAACCCAATAAGACATAAAATTTATGAAGCTATTTTTAGGGATTCACACATATGTGATAAAACTAGTTCTAAAAGTATGGTAATGAAAAATGTAAAATTCGGAATCACGGTTTCCTTTTTGGGTCAGCAAAGCGGGTGGGCCCAAGGACGGAATAAGGCTAGCTGTTAGTTTCGCTGGTGCCTTAAATCTTAAGCTAAGTGGTGTTAATAATACTATTGTACTTAATTTAGGGTTCGTAACTTAGATGTGCATTACATATAGCCTTTTGATATCCAGGGATGTTTCAGTAGAAAATGAAAATGTCTACATCCGTAACTCTAAATACACTTGGGAAACAACTCCTAGACTTTTTCAGAGGATGTTATTTGCTGCCAATAATAAAATAAAACTGAGAACAAGGTGGCCCACTGATCTGTTCAAGAATGTGGTTTTTTGGTGCCCACACCTGTAATCCCTGCACTCTGGGAAGCTGAGGCTGGAGGAGCCCAAGTTGGAGTCTAACAGCTTAGTAGTTTCATTACATAGCAAGATCCTGTTTCAAAACTAAAAACTTAAAAAGGGGCTGGGCTGTAGCTCACTGTGAAGGGCCTGGGTTCAACCTCCAGTGCCAAAGGGGAGGAGGGGAATATAAATTTTTAAGAAAAAAATTATTTTTCTAATTTTAAAGTAGTAAGCACTTTTTTTTGGGGGGGGTGATGGTGCTGTGCCACTGAGCTAACCCTGGCCAGTGAGCAGTTAGTATAGACAGTCTGAAAAAGTGGAAAAATATGAAGGAAGAAAACTTCCCTTTTTAACTTTTTCTTCATTTAAATTTGCACAATGTGGATATAACTACTATGAACACTTTTATTGTATTTCCCTTCAGGTTTTGATATGTAAAATTAGACTCAATATAGCATTTAAAATGTACTTTCCTGTTTAGATTTGGAATTTAGATTTGTCTTCCTTAAAGACAGCAATAATGTCCTATGTGTATATGATGTGTTTGGCATCCAAAATTCAGTTTTAAGTTCCATTAAATATATTATCTACATAATGGGGGCTGAGGGTGTATGTAGTTCAGTGGTAAAGCATTTCTCCAGCATTTACAAGGCTGTGGGTTTGATACCAACACATACAGAAATATATACATAAATGATAACTTAAGTTGTAGCATTTCCCCACTGAAAAATATAAGGAATTAAAAGCCAGTCAAACTCAAGGTTGCCAGATTTTTATACTGTAATTTTTAGCTTCAAAATCAATTGCTAGAAATATGTGTGATGGGGTGGAAAGTTTTTCCTTTGGTAATCATTTAAAACTCTGGTCTCAGCACGACAATATCCGAAGCATGATAGAAAAAATGGCATGTGTTGAAGTTTTAAAAATTATATTGCCATTAATCCGAGTGAGTGGGATTAATCCCCCTTGAAATACTCCCTGTCACTTTGAGCACATCGCTCCATCCTTGCCACTTTCTGAAGCAGCTCTGGAGGCCTCTTTCATGAGTGTCTTTAGTTGTGCTGTTGTGGCTGCCTGGATGTCCTGAACTAATTCAAAATGTTTACCTGAAGGGGTCTTTGTTACTTTGGGGAACAGGCAGAATTGGCAGCGTGCCACATGCAGTGAACGGCGACATGCCCTGTTGTTTTACAAACCCGCCTTTCCATTGGATGAACTTGGTAGCAGCATGCATGATGTATTTTTCAGCACATCTCACAGACACTCAGGAAAAAGGACTTGCAGAACTGCTCCAGAAAGTAGCAAGGATGATGGGACAAGAGTGTTAGAAGTGACAGAGAATATTCTGAGGGGGATTAATGGCAATGTGTAGTATTTTACTCTAATACATTTAAAAAATTTAAACAGTCATTGTAACCTTGATCACCCCTTGTAATTTTCTCAAACTTTTTTTTTTTGGTACTGGGAATTGAAGTCAGGACCTTGTGCTTACCAAGCAAGGTGCTGTGCTGCTGAGCTATGTCCCTGGCTCTCAAACATTTTTAAAAAGAGTTTTGTTTTCTGAGTTTCTGAATTCTCTGAATTTTCTGACTTTTTGAAAGCACAGAATTCCTTACATAAATTTAAAGGCATTTTTTACATTCCTGACCAGATGTACAAAGATTAGTAGTATGATATGTTAAGCTGTTTATTCCAATATGTACCTGTAAAACCTTATTTGTCTGGCATAGTGCAGTATGCCTGTAGTCCCCACAGTCTGGGAGGCTGAGGCAGGAAGACTGCAAGGTCAAACACAACCTGGGCAACTAAACTACTTCTCGAGACCTTGTCTCAAACTAAAAACAAACAACAAAGGCTGGAGATGTAGCTCAGCGTGCAGGCTCTGTGTTCCACACATTACCCATTCCCGCCCCCAAAGCTTATTATCTTAAAACTATCTCCACCTAAAGCTGAATAGAGATTGTGAAAGGGAGAGAAACTGCTCAAAAGAAAAGAACAACTAGGATAGGGGGAAGGAGAAAAGAAGGAAGGGGGAAATACATATGCACAAGATCACTAAGATAATGGTACTAATTTTTATGAGCTCATTGAAAGGAACAATTAGTGCTTATATTGTTTGATCGATCTTGCGTGCCTATATCTTATCATCTGAGCAACTACTTTGAAGATAACAATATAAAATACAATAACCATTGTTAATTTCCTATTATCTTGTTTTGAAATTCTGTATCATTTTTATTGGCTTTTTTTCTCTTTAAAAAAAACACTATCGCCACCCTGTCATCTACTCAGATGTTAACATGACACACAACATCAGAGCAAGTATAATGCGTAAGAACTTCAACACATTTGTTTTCTTTTCTCGTGTTGCTGGGAATGAAACCCGGGGCTTTGCACGTGCTAGGCAAGTGTCCACCACTAAGCTACATCCCCAGCCTCATTACAGCTCATCTTAATGATTAAATCGCACCTTGTGTAAGCGTAGAAACTTTTTTGTGTGGCTTTGCCCAGGGTAGGGTCCTAAAAGGTGGCTCTGATTCAAAGTGTGTGGTGGGCTCGGACATTCCCACTGGTGACTCAAGGCCCATTCAGGCTTGAGAACCACTGCTCTTAGCTTATATTTGAAAGAACAAGGCCTGCTGCTGTAGCTCAGTAGCAGAGTGCTTGCCTGACGCTCTTGAGGCCCTGGGTTTGATCCTCAGCACCAATAAATAAATAGATAAACAGAAGAACAGCCCCTTCACCTCCATCTCCAGCTCTTGTGTGGCTAGAGAGGCAGCCCTGAGTCCAGCCCGTTGTCAACGCTGTTTCCACTGCTGGGCACTGAACCCTGGGCCTCACACGACAGGCCAGTGCTCCCTCGCTGGGCTACACCCCAGCCCTGCTCTTTATCAAGTTCTGACAGATTCAGCTGGAATGGTCCCCATTCTGCTCCCTAAAATCAATAATTAATGACTGAGCAGACTCCCTTCCATGCCAAAGACCCGCCACTTCTCTTGTGGAAATGACCACACATTGTTTTTCTCACATAGGAAAATATAAAATGTCCCAAGGGCCCACTATTTGTAGGCAGCTCTAATGCATATGAAGAAATACAGGCGATTACGATTTGGGAGAAAGACGAGGGATCCACCTGCCTTTTCCCCTTTGCAGCCAGTTCACTGCAGCACTGTTTCCCAGGAGCCACCGGCCTCCCGCCTCCCCACTTCCTGCTTGACATTTGCAACATTACAGCTTCAGAATGGCTGGGACAGGGAGGAGAGATACAAAAAAAGTAACCAAAATTGGCCAATTTATAGCACTTTCTGTGAGCTAGTTTGTACAGGCAAAGCTTCCCAAATAATGGACTGCAGGGTTAGGGGACACAAGTAAAACGGTCAGGTTGACACACTTGTCTACCCTGGGCTTGGACTCAATTCAGAAAAAAAAAAGCCAGTAGTTTGTTTGTTTGTTTGTTTGGTCTTTCTGAGACAGGGTCTCGCTATGCAGTTCATGCTGGCCTTGAGCTCACTTTGTAGCCCAGGCTGGTCTCAACAATCCTCCCGCCTCAGCCTCTCAAGTGCTGGGATTATAGGTATGTGCCACCAAACCCAGCAACCCAGGATATTTTTATGTAATCTCTTGAAAACATTTACTCAACAACTTCCCCTAAGCACAGCAGGAAAACACAATGATGCGGCAAATCACTCTGAATGGTTTCGTAAGACATGATAACTACAACGATAAAATTCATGTAAGGTAAAAGTTTAAGTAGCTTTAAAGTATTTTTAGTTCTTCTGAGCTGAAAGTGTATAGGCTACTTTCAGAGAAGCTTCTAACTCCTTCCTACCAGATATAGTAGACACACTGCATATGGCCAAGATTACCAGGGAAGTTTGATTCATACTGCGAGAGAGAGAGAGAGAGAGAGAGAGAGAGAGAGAGGGACAGAGACAGAGACAGAGACAGAAGGACAGAGACAGAGAGAGAGGGAGAGACAGAGACAGAGAGACAGAGAGAGAGGGGGAGAGAGAAATGAAGCAACACCAAACATTTGTCAACCAGAGAGGGCTGAAGTAACAGGCTGAGCTTTGAAGAGAAAAGAAAATACGTCTGACTGCGGAGATCTTTCACCCTTGTTTCTGGAAACCAAGCAAGTCTGACGTACCCTTGGAGAAGGCTCCCACAAGTGTCCCTAGCAGCCAACCAAGGCCACGGCTCTCTGCCAGCTAGACTGCCATGGCCTTTAAAGTCAACCAGCACCTCCCCACAAAACCTCACTCAATACCCATCACAGAAAGCCACAGAAATCTAATAAAGTAAAATGCACCCAATTCCATGTAAAAACATTAGTAGTCCCTGAGCTCCAGAACAGCAGGCACAAAACTTCCCTGCACAGCCATCCTTAAGCTGAATGGGTTTCGAAAGCCCGTTGCTCTAAAGGATCACGGGTCCTATGTGAAGCAGCAGGTTCTTGGGAAGAGCAGCCCAGCCATGTTAGGTGTAATGACACAGAATCTTTCAGGTTAAGGGACAAAATTAGAGGCAGCAAAATGAGCTGCGGCTGGGGGTTTTAGTGATGAGCTTTGGCTGTGATCCATCTGTGCCCAATCAAAATGGCAGCGAGCCCCCGTGTGTCACTCTTGTGGTCACTTTCTACCTGACTGAAGGCAGAGCTGCTGAGAGGCCTGCTGAGCACGCCACAGCTGGGCCAGCGGAGCAGAGCCCAGGCCTACTTTCCCAGAGCTGGTCATCACCTGGGCAAAACCAGGGCTGGGCATCCTCTGCCTCATCCCCCTGGTCGGGGACAGGCAGGCCTGCAGGGGGCATGTCCAAGCTTCTCTCCAGCCCCTCAGCTGTGTGGCAAAGAGAGGGAGTGGAGCTGTCTCTGACCTGGCTGAGGCTCTCCTGTCTCAGCCCTGTGACAGGAGTCGCCAGCACAGAATTTCAAGTGCGGGTGCACAGAACTCCCCCAAAACACAATTTCACTCCAGCTGGCAAGGGATGCAAGCTGGGCCTCACTCACAGAACAAGTGCCTTTCCTGCCTGAGGTCCCGCTGAGGGACCTTGAGGGGAGGTAAAGACGTCTCAGGGAGCACAAGAGGCAGTGCAGAGGCCGGGCATGCTGCGAGAGCAGAGCCTGGAGAGTGGCCCCTGCACGCTAAAGCACAGCAAACCCTGCTTGGGTCTGCATGGACATTGTGCAAGTGCTGGCTGCCACAAACCCAGGCGCTTCCCGCACTTCTGCTTGTCTTCTGCTGTCAGCAACAATCGCGTCCTGACAGGTCTGTACCAAACACAAGGCCAGGAACAGACAGAAGACTCGTTCTCCACATCCGTGGCTCCTCCACTGGGGAGGCAGGAGCGGGGCTTACCTGCCAGTTTTCTGTGCCCCAATTTGCAGGCCACCTAGGTCCTGGTAGCAGAAAGTCCTGTTGCCCCAAAGCTGCTGGCACAGCTTTAGGGCTCAGGTGGGAACAGATAGGAGACACTGAAACTTGCGGCTGACTCATTTTCCTGACTTTGAGGCCAGTCTGCAGGGGAAGTCTGAGATCTTAAGGACAGTTGACTCGGATCTTCCCGGACCGGCTGGGTAAACCCGCTGCGACTCGAAGGCGCACTCTTCGGGGCACACTGGGAAGCGGCTCTGTAGTGTCACTGGTGACAGCAGGCCTGGGGTTCACCACTGTCCGTAGAGCCGGGGCGGCTTTGAAGCTGGGAGTCGCAGGTTCAGATGGGGCGCCCAAGCCTGCCCGATGGCCGCGTCTCCCAGGCTCTGTCCGCTGCCTGCGGTCGTTCTCTGCAGACCCGGCTCCACGTCTGCCAGAGGGAAAGCCGCACAGGGGTCAGCTCGGTCCCCGCACTGGGAGGGGTCCCCGCGCGGCTCCCTGGGGCACGGCGGTCCGCAGCGCTCGCGGCGGGGGGCAGCCGGGTCGGCCCTGCTCCGCCGCGGGCGGTCCCGAGGCAGCGCGCGGGGTCCCGCGCAGTCCCGCCTCCTCGCTCGGGTCGCAGCCGCCTCCCGCGGCGGCAGGGGGCGCTCGGGGACCCGGGACGCGCGGCGTGGCCCGCGAGGAGGGCGCAGCCGGGCCCGCTCCGCCCGCGCCGCGCTCACGCCGCCCTCCCCTCCGCAGCCGCGCCTGACCATGTCGGCCGAGCCCGCGAGCGGCCCCACGGAGGACCAGGTGGAGATCCTGGAGTACAACTTCAGCAAGGTGGACAAGCACCCCGACGCCACCACGCTGTGCCTCATCGCGGCCGAGGCCGGGCTCTCGGAGGAGGAGACGCAGGTGAGCGCCGCCACCCGTCCCGGTCGCTTCCCCTCCCCGGGGTCGCTGTCCTCTCCCCGGGTCGCTGTCCTCTCCCCGGGTCGCTGTCCCCTCCCCGGGATGGCTGTCCCCTCCCCGGGGTCGCTGTCCCCTCCCCGGGGCCGCTTCCCCCTCCCCGGTCGCTTCCCCCTCCCCAGGGTCACTTTCTTCCCACCGGCTGGGGTTGCCTCTGTCGCCTCCGGCTTGTTCACTTTCTCCGCTGTGCGCGACCCCTTCAGGAAAACCTAGTCCCGGCGGGAAGGGCCTTAGCGATCAGCTATGCAGTGAGCCCGCAGGCTGGCAGCCGGGGAAACTGAGTCCCGCAGGGAGCGAGGCAGCTGCGGGGAGGCGCGGGAGGTTGAAGTTGCTTTTCACGCGCCGGCGCTGCGGACCTCAGAGCATGCTAGCACGTAGCACGGGAGAGCTGGTTCCGAGTTTTAAAAATTCCCTGGCTCTAGGGTTTAGTCTTTTTCAGGAGTCTTCCAAGAAGGTGCTCCTCTGATATTACAGCCGGTGGGACTGGCGGCCGGCGCTCCCCAGGGCATGATTTACCCATCTGTTTTCTGAAAGCTGTTATATTACCCTGGACATCGCTCAGGAAAGAGTGTAGCACTCCCAGGTGCAGTTTTGGAGACTTTAGTTGATTCTAAATCCTAAACTCTAACTTCTACTTCTCTGGTCATGGACAGAAAGTGTACGTGTGATGAACTCCGTGGAGCTGATCTACTATCCCTTGCTTGGCAACCCCAAACGCTCTGCAGTCTAATCCCAGCTCCCATTTCCCAGACGACATCGTCCAGGACTTTGTTTTCTCCTGACCGTGTTCAGTGGGTGCTCTATGGAATCCAGGACTAAGACCCTGGATCGTGGTCCAAAATAAGTTTTACTGAGCCCAAGGTAGCGTGGAGAACTTGCCCACAGATAATCCTTCCACTCACAGATCAAATGAAAAGGCAAACATATCTGTCTCTAACAAGTGGAACAGCTGTCTGACCAACGCAGGCCAGAACTAAATAGAAGGTGATTTACTGTAACCCAAGTCCCGCAGCTCATATTTCTCGGAACTGCTGAAGAACCAGGCTGCCACAGTATTATCACTTAAAATCCCATGCTATATTTAGAAAAGAGCGTTGACTACAGACAACTCTTGTTTTAAAAGCAAGGCTGGAGGATATTGTGGGCGCAGTGCTGCTCTGTGGTCTAACACTGATTCTCGGGTAGGGAGTTAATATCTGTCCTTTATTCACTGTAGTGTGTGTGTGTGTGTGTGTGTGTGTGTGTGCGCGCGCGCGCGCATGCATGCGCATGCCTGTACAAGCACTGAGGATCAAACCCAGGGCCTTGAGCTTGTGAAGCACACACCCTACCTTTGAGCTACACGCCCAGCCCAGTGTTGACCTTTGGAATGGCTGGTACATGCCATATGCTATTCTGGCACCCTCTAAGTGTTAAGTCACTTATTTGCCACAGCAGTAGTGTATTTTTTTTTTGGCGGTACTGGGGATCAAACTCAGGACCTTGCGCTTGCTAGGCAGGCGCTTATTCCACTAAGCTATATCCCCAGCCCAGCAGTAGTGTAAAGGTAAGTACTGTTAGCACACTTGCATAGATACAGGGACTGAGGCACACAAAAACTAACTTGTCCAAGACCACAGTGATGGGGCTGGGGCTTGGACTTGGCCAGTCTGGTGCCACATGGGCTCCTGGCCACCATTGACTCGTGGTCTCCACAGAGGAGGTTAGGGAAACAGCCAAATGGGGTAGGAAGAAAGGACCAAAACACAAATTTGTATCCATTGATTTTTAAAAATCCATGCATGAAGTGGCAGTCACTCCAGACTCTAGTCAGTCTTTCCTCCAGGATCACCCAATATTAGCAAATTAAAATTAAATCTGGGCAGGGTTAGAAAGATTGGGCATGGGCCACTCTCCGAGGCCAAGACCAGCCAACACAGGCTTTGGCACAGCAGGCTCATCCTCCCGCTCAAGCAGCCCTTCCTCCATTTCCTCTCTTCTGTCAACCTCCAATAAACAAATGGTCACCCCAGTTCGACAAGAGTGGGTTCGGATGACTCAGCCACATAGCGGGGCACTGGCTTCCTCTTCCTACCGCAGGGCCCACACCTTCTTCTCCCTATGGCTGCTGAAGCCCAGCTAAGCATCTGGAACCCAGAGCTCAGCAAGGGTCAGGAAAGCCTCCTAGGCACCTCAAGCCCACCTGCCCTCTGCCGCTCCTTCCTGGGTTGGGTTTCCTCTTCCACCCGTTCCAGCCCTGCCTTGGTGTGTAGTGGGCTAGAAATGGTCTCCAACCTTCTCAGGCAAAATTTGCATTTTTCAAAATGTCTTTCTTTTTTTGGTCTTTTTGAGACAACGTTTCACTATACAGTTCAGGCTGGCCTTGAACTCACTCTCTAGCTAGCTCAGGCTGCTCTCAAACTTGCAGTAATCCTCCCGCCTCAGCCTCCCAAGTGCTAAGATTACAGGAGTACAACACCACACCCGGCCCAAAGTGTATTCTACCAGAAAAAACAGTATGTTTTGGAAATAAAATGCACGATAATGAACTTTCAAGTATTAATAAAGTTATTTTTATTTGTAGCAGATCTTTTAGAGACCCTGTAAGTAGCTCCACAGAGGCCGGGGCCTGCTGTGCCTACATATAATAGATGTCACTATCAGTGTCCTGTTTCTGTTCCTTACTAGTGCAGCCCCAGTCCACGGTGAAAGGTCACCAAAAGTAAAATAATACTCATCATATATGCCTGAATCATCTTACCCTGTAACCCCAGCCACATCCAGAGACAGAATCACCCTGTTAATTTCCCTAGAAGAAGTGATATTTTGGTGAAAGAAAAACAAGCACAGATAATGTTTTTAAATTTTTATTTCAGATAATCTTAGACACAGTTACTGCAGCTGACTCACGCTGCTTCTACTTGGGCAGGCGCAGGGGCCTGAAAGGTACACACATTCTCTAAGGAGGGAGCTTCTGGACCGCCCTCCCCCTTATATCGGTGCACCCAGTGTCCTAGCAGGTGCATCTCACACAGTGGTGTCAGAACCCAGGTACCACACTGTGAGCCACCGAAAGTCTGCAGACCACTTTGTGCCTGTCTCCCTGTAGGACAGAGCTCTCTGCCTGGGAGGCAACTAGAACTAAGTGAAGGAAATGACTTTTCAAGTTGCTTGTCCGGGGGTCCTAGGATGACAATAATCTAAATACCTCCTACCCTGGGGTTAGGCAAGAGCTCCCAGAATCCCCGCCCCTGCGTCATTGCTTGGTAGTCAGTTTTAGACTGGGACAGTCCTCTCATGAGCTCCCAGGGACAGGGATGAAGTAGTCTCTGTTGTCACACACACACACACACACACACACACACACACACACACACTCACATTCACACAATTCAAGCACACTGCAGTTGGCGGTGGTTCTGGGAGACAGTTCCAGTGCTTTTATCTCCTTTTGATGTTCTGGGCTCGTTCCCAGAACCCAGCAGTTTTAATCGTTGGATGTTTTATCAGTGGAATAAAGCCTTCTAAAGGGCTCCCCCTGAGAAGAATGAAATGTAGTTGCTAGAGAAAAGGACAAGAACAATGTGATTTTGCCCCAACCCCTCCCTATCCCAGGGTCTAATTGTTATCTGTTCACTGGCAACAAGTAAATCTCCATCAGTGAGCAAGGGTAATGAGGGCATTCATTTGTAAGCAAGCAGGGGATGGACGTTCCCAGGAGATGACAGAAACACAGAAAGGCAGAATAGAGCCAGGTAGAAAATGGTACTGACGGAGAAGTTATCACATTCAACTCTGGAGGGGAAAAACCCAAAGGATTTCCCGTTTTTTGCTAGACAGCAAGTGGTTTATTAAAATATTGCATATGTACTTGATTTAAAATAAGTCTCTTCAGAAAACAAGCGAGCTTTTCACTTCCACTTCTCCCACTCTGCAGTGCTCGGCCTCAGTGCTTAAGGTTCGCGTCTGAATTTGCAAATTCCCAGCAGTGACTGATACCGAAGCTATTTTGGGGAAAGGTTCATCAATCTTCCGCTTCACCACCCAGTGTAAAAATGTGGGAGCCTCTTCCGAATGGGGTCAGCAGGACCGTTTTGCCTTAAATGGATCCTGATGGAAAGTGAGACTTTTCTCCCCTAGGTTTTAATTAGCCTTTCAAATGCTGCTGTGTGTTCAGTGCTGGTCACCGAGAATCCTGTTTAATCAGCACTTGCGGCCTCGAAACCCCCACAGAGCGACCTCATTAGTGAAGCTGGTGCCACGCTGAGCTCAAGCTGAACCCAGAATTAACGCAACCCTCACATGGATCATACAGGAAAATGCACCCACCTTTCACAGTAGAACCGGAGACAAAGCCACCAGAGGAACATGAAATCTCTTCTTAGCGTTAGTGAGTGCCCAGGTGCAAGTACGGCATCCCGAGAGCAACCCCAAAAGAAGGCTTCCCTCCCCCCGGAGCTGTCTGGCGTTTGATTCCGGCCCGCCCTGTGTAAGGTGGGGAGACCTTGGCTGGGTTGGCCTGAGCTGCAGGGCAGTGGGCTCAGCCCTGCTGGCGGCCCTGCGTGCCTGCTGGGCGCTTTCTCTACAACCTGCTTCTTGCACTTGCTCCTGTCTTCTGTGCCTTTCTTCTGACCTCGGTTGATGCTCAACTCCCTCAGCTCCCTCACTCTGTGAGAGGTGCGATCTTGCTCAGTGTGGCTCTAGGGTCCCCTGTTTGCGCGGAGGTTGAAACTGCATTGAGAGAGGAGTTGGCCCGTGTAAAGTGGGAAGCCTGCAATGTCCCCCACCACACCACCTCCGTAAACACGCCCTAGGTCTGACATCCTCCAGGGGCGCTGCTTCTTCCCTTCCTGTCTCCTCTTCTTATTCATCGAATAGCTCAGAGGGGATGGTAGAGACCCCCACCCGCTGGGCTCTCCAAGTACAGAGGAGCTGGTGGTGCCCTGTGGTTAAGGACCTCCCCTCGCCTAGGAGTTAGTAGCACTTCCTGTTGGCAGGACCTGGGACTGCAGCGGCCTGGCCGTCACTTACCCAAGCAGCTTGCCCGCTGACACCAGCGTGACTCGCAGATGCCGCCCTTCTCCGCGTGCACCATGGCAGGGGGTCGAGAGGCGTGGGGAGCAGAGCCTGGGAGTCCCACCTTCCTGCAGCGGTCGCCCTTGTGATGGCGACCAAACACACTGCCTTGGTTTGCCCACTCACCCGATTTAGGGTTGTTTGCTTAAAATCTAGGTTTCCTCCTGACCAACCTGGTCCAGACCCCAGATCTCCTCTCCAGTGCAAGCCTCCCAGTCTTGAGGAATCCCGATGGCATCCAGTGACTTGTCAAGGGATGACCAGGCTGTCTTACAACACATACACATGTCTGCGGCTCCTCTGGGACCTTAGCTAGAAGCATCCCAGCCAGCGCCTTTGTGAATCCAGGGTCGCCTCACAGACCTGTGCATATTTGAGCCACACCGGGAAGTTCTAAGGAACTGGGAGGCCAACCCCACATTCTCCCCCTGCTCGATGGTGCTGGAGCAAGAGAGATGAGGCCGGCCACCCCGGTGCCCCCGTAACGGACGCTCCGCAGTTGTCCTGTTCTCTGTTACTGTTCCTTTTATTCAGTGCATTCTCATTCACTAGTGCGCTACTGATGAGAGAAGTGTGTGCTGAGATCTGCACCCAAGAGATACAGCAGCCATAGAGGTTCATCTGGGGCACTGAGGAGCTACTTTAGTTTTTTTTATTCATTGAACAAACACTGACTCATTTCTAACTGAGCTTTTGTATTAGGGCCTAACATGGAATGATGATGAGATGAGAACAGTCTTTGCTTTCACAGATCTTATATTCTAGGACAGTGAGGGTGAACCTGCTAGAGACTGAGCCCCCAAACTGCTTATGGTGTCATCATCTAGCGCCACTGCTCCTTTGTGAGTGTGCACATGGCATCGACATGCACCGTCCACCGACGCTCAGCTGCTGGGGCGATGCCGGGGTGACTTGGCTCAAGTGCCAGCAGAGGGGCGCTGATGCCTGCTGCAGCGCACACTGTGCTAGGAGATTTAGTGATGTAAAACAAGTGGATACCCAAGCACATCGAGTAATGACAGAAAGTTGCATGAAGGTATCAG
This sequence comes from Dinomys branickii, assembly GCA_004027595.1. Taxonomy (NCBI): domain Eukaryota; kingdom Metazoa; phylum Chordata; class Mammalia; order Rodentia; family Dinomyidae; genus Dinomys; species Dinomys branickii. Next base: position 21,079 of record PVLD010016948.1, read on the forward strand.
AGCACCAAGACAGCGGTCAGGGAGGGCTTCACAGGGGAGCTTCTGTCCAAGCTGCCCCTGAGGAGCAGCGAGAGGTCATCAGCAATGGATACCGTCCTAAGCCTAGGAAATAGCAAAGGTCCTGAGACAGAAACGACTGGCACCTCCGTGAGACCCGTCCCCGTGCCCCTCCTGGGGACACAGAGACTGCCACTTGGAAATGGAGCAGGCATTCTGATTTTGCGGTGTGTGACAGCTGATTTTGCACATTTCTCTCTTCCAGAAATGGTTTAAGCAGCGCCTGGCACAGTGGCGGCGGTCGGAGGGGCTGCCTTCGGAGTGCAGATCCGTCACGGACTGAGGACGCGGGGCTCGCTCCGCTCTGGGAGACTGCCTGCCGTCCTCCCCCCGCCCCGTCCTCGCCCGGCGTTTGATTTTGCCGTGTAATGTGTGTTCCAAGTTAAGTGTCCTGCTAGCTAACAGGCTGCTGTGTTTTCTTCATGTACATAACTAGAAACTAACAATGGGAAGCTGAGCACGCTCTGTGCGGAGCCGCTGGCCCCGCGCTGCGGAACGCACGCCTGTTTTCCCCTTTGCATCGCCATGACCCATGGTGTGAAAACCATCTTGGTTTGCTTTAGGCCACCACCTCCCAGGAGCTGCTTGCTTTCCACCCATCTCAGAGTAAGCAGAGCCTCTGCTGAGAAGTTGAGATGGGAAGAGGAGCACTCTTGCTGTTGACTGCTTCCCTAAGTCCTCTTCCTACCCCGGAGCGGTGAGAATACAGAGGTTACCTGGGTCCTTGGAAGTGTATACGGCGAGTGCTTGGCTTATGGCTGCATCAACTTGGAAAGAACCCAGTTAGGCTAGAAAGGGAGGCGTCAACCAGCAGGAACGCATGTGACTAAGCAAAGGATTCTACAAGCATCTTGAACTTACCTTATTTAAATGTATTTGTTGAGTTTATTTTGCTAAATAAAATGAACTGCTTTTTGTCTCTAAAACGATGTTCTAAATAAAACCTCAGCTTTTTGTTGCAAATGCACCGGTCTACAGATCTTTGTCTGAAGCAGAAGCATATCAAAGAGAAACAATAGCTCCCTCTCAGATAGCAGCCGAAGGAGATGTCATCCTCCAGATCCTTGCTGTGCAAAGTGTGGCCCAGGGTCAGCTTCATCAGCAGCTGAGGTAAGCTTGTGCCACACACAGTCTCAGCACCCCCCATCCACTGAGGCACAGTCCCCACTGTTACCAAGGTCCCCAAGTGGTTTGTAAGCACAGAAATTTGAGCAGCACCGTTTCAAAATTTCTGAAGTGAACTTGCATCCATTCACTATCAGAGCTCGTTAAATATCTTAATCTCTCAATTGAAACTGTCTGATTGCATGGAACAACTGATGAATGAGGCAAGCCGTTTAATTGTTTAATCCAAGGTTATTAGAGTAGCTCTCTAATTTTCTTTTGTGTGTTTGTTTGTTTAAGACAGGGTCTCACTATGTAGGTCAGGCTGGCCTCAAACTTGTGGCAATCCTTCTGCCTCAGCCTCCTGAGTGCTGGGATTATAGGGGTGCACCACCATGCCCTGCTTTAATGTTGTCAAGGATGTAGGGTCATTGTCTTCCCATTTTTCTATCTTTAGCACACAACTCAGTTAATCGACAGAAGACGGATGCTGTGATACTGAGTCTGCATTTCAAGGAGAGAGAGAAATGAGGGACAGGGGAATGGAGGGAGGAAAGAGGGAGAGAGAAAGCAAAAGGCAAATCCCAGCTAAGACTTTGTCTTTAAAAGGATTCCTGGGGCGGGGATGTATCTCAGTGGCACAGCGTCTGCCTGGCAAGTACAAGATCCCAAGTTCAATTCCTGATACCGAAATAAATATAAAAATAAAGGATTCCTACCCCACCAAAAAAATTCCTGAAGCTCCCACCTAGCAACTTGCACCTACATCTGACTGATCAGAGTGGGTCCCTAAGCAAGGAGGTCTTGGAAGCATTTGCAGGTTGATACATTACTGCTTGAGCAAAGCCAGGGTCTGTTGGTGAGAATGAAGGAAAAGGTGGACGCTGAAAAGGCCAGTCCAGGAATGACGCTGGCGTACACTTCTGGTCTCTTACCTGCGATGCTAGAGCAGTCTTTCCAGGCCTTTAAAATAAAGAGCTCAAAAGTGGAAACACAGTCTTCCAGAATGCAAACACTTGCAAGATCCTATTAAACATCCTTGGCCAGGTTCCTCTCTCTACCTCACAACGCTTCTCCAGGAAACCAGCACAGCGAGCCCTGCCCTGAGACCGAGCCCGCCCCTGGCAGCTCCCCGGCAGCCTAATTAGGGGCCTGAGCATCCCTCAGTGCCCAGGGCGGGTGCTGGCTTCTTTCTGGGAAAAGGAAGGGCGAGGTGAGGATGAGGCAGGTGGGCGAGGTGAGGATGAGGCAGGTGTGCGAGTGTGTAATTAATCCCACGCGGAGAGGGCGTGGGTTACTTTCTGAAGTATTCTCATGGACACCGGCAGCGGACAGAAGGCTGGAGGGCTGCGAAGGGGGCTGTGGCAAAGCAGACTCAGATCTGTCAGTGTGACGATGGGGGGTTGCAAACCAGCTCTGAGACCCGGGGTAGAGGTCTGAGGAGCACATCTGCGCCATGATCAAAGAGCAATCCAGGGCAAGAAGTGTTAGCCGTGGGCAGAAAGTGGGCCTAGTCAGCAGAAGAACCACACCCTGCACCTAGAGCCCAGCCTTGAATGGCTGTGCCAGGAGGGAATGAGGGTTGCATGTGCTAGATGCAGATTTGTTACCAGTACCATTCTCCTCAAGTTTGCTTTTATAACCATAAAACAACTAAGAAAGAAGCCCTTGTGCATCAGCCATAATTACCACTGGCACAAAGCACTAAGGGAGACACAGCTAAGAGTAGTCCTCTTGAGCGACCAGGCCTCCAAGTTTTACCTGAAGTTGCCAGATGCCCAGTGTCACAGCTCACAGCGATAACATCTGCCCTGGGTTGGGAAGGGCCACACCGCCCAGTCTCTTCTGCTCCCAGCTGTGCTACTGCAGACACTGTGGGTGTAGGAGAACCGGCGCTCAGCCCCGGTCCCTTCGCTGGTGCATCCCTCCTCTGGGCAGCCGGGTTGGAAAAACCAAAGTACTCTGTTGGCATTCTCCCTGGAAGTGGGGGTGGCCATGGGACACCACTTAGCCAGCAAGGCTTAGGTTATAGACAGGGTGTAGCTTGAGAGAATTTTCGCCTTTTAACCATGGTACTCGGAATCAAACCCAGGGCAAGTGCTCCACCACTGAGCTGGCTTGCCAGCCCGTTCCTATTGGACTAAATTGTCCAGGCTGGCCTTCAACTCGTGATCCTCCTGCCCCAGCCTCCGGAGGAGCTGGGATTATAGATGTGCGCCACCTCACGACCACACCTGCTGCTCTTCTTGATAAAATATATGCATGCAGCAGGAGGTGCCATCCTTTCCTCCTTTCTTGCCATGAATTGGTTTCATTTGTTAACCTTAGAAATAGAACAACAACAACAACAAAAACCGACAAGTAGCTGGGTATAGTGTTGCATGCCCATGATCGCAACACTTGGAGGCTGCGGCAAGAAGATCACCATGAGTTTGAGGCCAGCCTGGACTCTATAGTGAGTTCAATGCCAGTCTGAATTATAAGCAAATCCTGTCTCAAAAACAAAAGCAAAGGAAAAGTAAAGGAAACATACAGTAAAATCAACAAGACCCATAAGAAGTACCCAGGACCCCCCGCTACCCAGAGGTAATCATGTATTGATCGCAGGGCCGTGGTGTCCCACACAGGGCGGCATGCTCTGTGCACACACAGCAGGGAGAGGAAAGTGTGTGCCTTAGAAGCGAGTTGTGCTTTGAATCATTGCTCCAAGAAAGAAGGGCTCCTCCTATGCAGACATTGGCTATTTTGTTTAGGAAAACATCTTGATGTGTCTTTGGGACTACAAAGCAGAGGTCTAAAAGGAGAAAGTGAAAAAAATGAAGATAAGTTTAGCACTTTATCCCAAGGAAACCTGGGTAGGAGGATGTTTGGGATCCTTTGGTACTTGAAGGAGGGAGGGACAAAAACAACCTGCCTGGTAGGGAGAGCTGCCAGCAGCATGTGGGAGGGGTGGGCCGGGCCTAGGAACTCCGCACTGTCCCTCCGCTCCTAGCACCCTTCTCTCGTGGGAACCCCTCTCACTCTGCGTGGTCCTGTAGGACATTTAATCCAGTGTCTCATCTTCCAGCCAAGGACAGTTAGACACAGGACCAGGCTGACCAGTCATGATGCCAGGCCTGGACCAACATACACGCCCCTGACCCAAGCTGGGCCAATCAAAGGCCTTTCTCAGAATTTTCCCAATTGTCCTGGATAGTCCTTTATTAGCCGCTTGCCTGGAGAGGTACAGCAGTGAGGTTGCAAGGAGCCATTTCCCAGTCAATCTGTAATGGGAAAGAGTAAAGGGGTGGGGGGAGAAAACAGAGAGAGAGAGGGGGAGAGAAAGAGAGAGGGAGAGATGGAGAGACGGAGAGAGGGAGAGACGGAGAGACGGAGAGAGGGAGATGGAGAGAGGGAGAGACAGAGAGACGGAGAGAGGGAGAGAGAGAGAAACAGAGACAGAGATGCAGACAGACTGGCTCTTTGGTCCCCCTCAGCCTCTGGGCTTTGTGAACTAGTGAATGCCCTTCCTGGGCTGCACCTGTCACTCACAGTGAAAGGGGTCCCGATCAATGGCAGGATGGAGAAAGGGCGAGAGGGTGCCACAGAAGGAGAGTCAGCCACCAGGGTGATTCAAACCCCTGGACAAGCAGCCAACAAACTTCAGAAATATGCGGGAAGAGTACCAGGCTTTTCCCAGTCAACGCAAACTTCAGGGAAAAATTATTCTGGCACACGGGAGGGAAAGATGGTCACTGAGAAGAGAGAGCTGTAGGCATTAGGGCTGCAAGCTTTTGTGAAGTAGATGCAAACGCACAGCAGGTGCGATTCTGTTACCTTCCCGAGGGCATTTGGCACTCTCCATCCCGGCCCCCTCTGTGTGTTAATCTTGTTCCACATATTAACACTTTCAACTAAAACGTCGTTTAAAATGCCATACCAATTGTTTCAAATGTATCCCTCCTTACACTCAGGCCAGGGACGATGGTGATATTAATTAGAAACTCTGCATTCTCTTCCTGAGGGAAGTGCCAAGAGGCGGCAACGTGGACACAGAGTCAGCAAGGATCTAGGACGCGAGCCGCTGCTTACACTGGCAAAGCAGCAGGGTTTATGAGGCCTGGGGCAATGATGCTCGTTCTCTAAAACAATCCCGGGAACGAAGAAGCTAGGTTCCCAGAGACCCTCTTCCTTCCTATTCACTGTCCTGACTGTTCAGCTGCATGAGGACTGTGCTCCTGTAAATATAATTTCCCTGTGGTTTCTTTTAAGAGTTTGCTACCTACACTTAAAAAGCACAAGAAACACGGATTGGATCTCAGCTTACGTAACTCATCCAGGCCCTGAAGTACAGCCATGCGCTGACTCACGGCTCGGATGAGTCACCCTTCAGGCTCCAGATGAGCAACGCAGGAGGACTGTCTCTTCTTCCAAATCACAGCCTCCTCTTCCCACTCCTGTTTTAAAAAGCTTCTTGTGTGGGCACGTAGCAAGTTTCTGGGCATAGCGACCCTATGAATAAAGATCCTTGGGCCCACAGGAGTTACAGTCCAGAAGTGCAGAGTATGTTCAGGACACAGAATGCATATTAATTTATGAGACAGAGAAGCACATGCATATTTGTGTGGCTGGGGGGAAAACTGAGGTAGAGAAGCCTGGTTTCATCCTAGCCTTTCTTTCCTTCTTCTGGAGTTTTATATGGAATATGGTTGCTTTGCAGCTAAGTTTTTGTACATCTCTTTTTTTTTTTTTTTTTTTTTTGTCTTTTTGAGACAGGGTCTTGCTATGCAGTGCAGGCTGGCCTTGAGCTCACTTTGTAGCCCAGGCTGATCTCAAACTCACAACAATGCTCCTGCCTCAGCCTCCAAAGTGCTGGGATTACAGGCGTGTGCCACCACACCCGGCCTTTTCTTATACCTCTTATATCTCTTGGTCCATTTTCTGTCGCTATATGAAATGCCTGAGCCCAAGTAATTCATAAAGGAAGAAGTTTATTTAAGCTCATGGTTGTAGAGGCCAAGAAGCCAAGGTGGGATAGCCACATCTGGTGCGGACCTCGTTCTGCTTCATAAAGTGGCAGAGTCCAAAGAGGTGATCAACACGCACAAGGGGCATAAGACATGGCCATGGCCTTGATTTATAACAGTAACTAATGCAGTGTCGCTGCAATCAACCCAGTCCCACCAGAAAGGTATTAACCCTCTAACAACCTAAAGGTTCCTTAAGGACCCCACCTCCCACCACCACCACCCCATGGCAATCCAGTTTCAACATGCACTTGGGCGGGGTACAAAGCACATTCAAACCTTGGCAGTCTATGTGACTGACAAAACAGAGCAGAATACATGGAGGGCTCACTTCTGAGCTAAGGTTCTAAGACACCATGCCAGTTGGGCACGGAGGTGTACACCTGCAATCCTAGCACTCTGGGAGGCTGAGGCAGGAGGATGGAAAGTTTGAAGTCAGCCTGGGCAATTTTGCAAGATCCTGACTCAGAATAAAAAAGGGCTAGGGTAAAGGCCCTGGATTCAATCCCTAGTACAGAAAGGAACACCCTGTCCCTTCTTTCCCTTTCTCTGGGATTACTTGCTCTGGGAGAATGTGCTGTGTTGAGCAGCCCCACAGAGCGGGCCATGCTGCTTGGAGCCAAGGCCTCCTGAGCAGCTGGGGAGGAGCCAGCAGCCAGGTGTGTGAGCTTGCAAGTGCATCCTCCCACCCGGCTCTGACAGCTGCAGCCCCTTTTCCCGCAGAGAGCAGCAGCTTGGCTTGTGTCTCCTCCCTGGTCCCAGCTGGTTGCAGCCTCTCTAGGTGACAGTGTAGATGGCATGAATGGCAGCGGCACCTCGGACCAGAGGCTGAACACACAGTGGGAGCCCTGTCTCTGTGCTACCAGGCAGTGCTAGGGTTGGCCGCACCAACAACCTTTTTCTCGATGGCTCACAAGCAGTGGTGTGTCTCCCGCTCCCACACATCTACTGCAGCTCTGCAGCGTTTGGGGCAGCTGTCCCTCGTATCAACAGAGGGACACAATACTTCAGAAGGAAAAGATGGTGAGGGCCTTGCACTGGTTACTGATTGCTTCGCTTCATTTCCTTGTCCAGAGCAAACTGCATGACCACATCTGAACCCAAGGGGGCAGAGAAGCACAATTCTGACTTGTTTCCAGAGGAAGGACAGGAAATACTTTCTCAGCAGAACTAATATCTACCCAGGAGCTCAACATCATCAAGCTAGCATACCAGCCCTTGACTCTTGTCTAGAAAGATAACTAGAAAGGGAAATAAATGCACATCTTGGTTAAACGGCAGTGGACCACTTGAGGACCTCATATGACAGACCCTACCTAGCCTATATCCTCAGTACTAAAGGCACATGGCTGTGAAAGAATGGGTCTACTTGCTGGTTCTAAAGTTACTGACAAGATTTGAAAAATGAAGGCACACAAAAGGTCACCTCCACTTACCTTCCAGCTCCACTCTCCGCCATTTCCTACCTTGCAGTGTGGCCGAGGAGGTGACAGTCACAGATCGCCCAGTCAGTAGCCCTTGCCCTCCAACTTCTGGCTGGGTTCAGTCAATGGGGGCACTAGCAGGGCTCAGAGGACAAGCACAGGGAAATGTCAGGGGGCTCTTCCCTGGATCTGTGTTTTCAGAGGTGCAGTTTGACAATGACTATGTTCTTCTGCGCAAGACTCAGCTGCTGTCATGAGATCCCTCCACTGCCATCAGCTCCCCTAGATCACCCACCGCAGCCCACGGTAAGCCTAGAAATTGGACCTGCTGCTAGTGCCAATGCTTCACATCCCTCCCCAGTTTCCCTTAATAGTCTCTGCACTTTTGGAGAATCCACTAAATTGGATTCAATAACCTGGCCATATATTTCCCACTGGAACCCAGATCGATACAACACTTTTGCCACAAATCTTAGCTTGTAATTGAAGCGAACAGTGATATGAGAAAGGTACAGACGTGAAAGCCTTTTGGATCAACTAGTAATCAGGGCAAAGTAGCACCCAAGCCTCACAGTGCACAGGAAAGATATCCCCTTCACTGTCACTGTCAAGGCAGTGAGAAGCCAGGTGACATCCGCAGTATTTGTGACTCCAGTTTAAATCATTCTAGTAAAACAGTGCTTGATCTACTCATTTCAGAATTAAAGGCTGTTCCTCAAATTTTCCATTATTCATTTCAAACATGGCTGGTTTACCCTCTTAATTCCTTACCTGGGATTCCATCGGTTCAGCCAGGAAGCCCAGAATTAAAACAGAAAGTTTTCCAAGTTCTCATTTAAACGGGGTGTAGGGAGGCCTCCAGAAATGTCACAGGTCACAAAGATAACTGGGACAAAAGTCCCTCTGTGAACAAACAACAGAGCTTGGAAGAAAATGAAAAATGTCAGGTTCCTTATCACTTATAACATTTATACATTCACACATATCCAAAACAAACAATGAAAACACAACCAGGCATATTTGTTTGGATGCCTTTGGCTGCAAGGGAGCGAGAGTCTAACTGAAAGCAGCTAATCAGGTTTTCATTTCCCATAAAGTGGGGTCAAGCGACTCCAGACTTGGCTAGTTACCTAGGCCAGAGCACTCGGTTACCCTTTTTATGGTTCTCTTCTTTCTCCCCATGGTGACAAAACAGCTGCTCTGGGTCCAGCACCACATCCCTTGCGATATCGTCCAAACACAGGAAGGAAAAGCCCCAGCTTTCTCTTTAGGCCCCTTTCATGTTAGTTCATCAGCAGGAGCTCCCTCGCGGCCCCCCCCCTGCCCGTCTCTTGGTCTGGAGTTGAGCACACGCTCACCCCATGCCTGTGACTGGCACTGAGAGTCAGGAGAGCCTGGCACAGCACCTGCTGTGTGGGTGAGAGGGGAGTTGGGTTGCCGAGGTTGCCTGGGGCCAGTTACGGCTCTTTCCTAGGACGGGGTCACCTGGGGGCTGAGGAACAGTGGCGTTTCCATACCAAGGAAGAGGGGAGGAACGGCCTTCTGCCCTCAGCCTGCACACGTTATGCTATTTGTTCTTAGAGCCAAGCAAAGGGGAGCCCAGTAAAAGGGCTTATTATTTCCTAATGGTTACTTTATTTTTAAACAAATGTGTTGGATTTAAACAAACTGCTCATGCTTGAGTACCTCATGAGCAGACAAGCTCCCATGTAGAAAGAGAATGATTTATCTGCCCTGGTTAGTCATCAGGTGCTTTGGGACATCTGCCCTGCCCAGGCCGAGGGGGTCAGGTCCCTCTGCTGTAGGCAACTGAGGAGGTGGAAATATTAGAAATATTATAGTCAGCCAGACAGGGCTGGGCCCTCAAAGGAGCCCATGTCGTAGGCAAGATACCGTGCCACCGTAGGAGAGACAGGCACTTCCACTGTGGGCCAGACCTCAACACAAAAGATAAAACACATGTGCTCACATATTTCCTTAGGAATGGACATTAGGGGCTGATACTCTAAACAGTAAGGAGTCACCTTGAAAAAGCCAGGAAGAGTTAGTAACCCAGCCCCCTACAGGAAAAGCCCCTGATCTGTATTCACGCCCGATGGCCATCTGACTCGTTTTCCCATTTGATCCGGATTTAATCAGTTTTACCTGAGCAATTATGCTTGTAATCTTACTGGCTGGTCATAGTTTTGTCCCACCCCATGCCCACCTAGCGAGTTCCCATGTTTCCCACCTTGGACCTGCCTCACCTTGTGGATTTGCTCTATAGAAGGCCCTAGAAAAGACAGGTTCCTGGGTAACCCACTTGGGTCCCTTCTGACTCTCAGATAGAAGCTTTCTTTCCCTCAATAAATATATTCTGCTCTTAACCTCCATAGTCCCTAAAATTCAGTCCTTCACTTTAGAGAACATGAGCTCGTCCCAGATATCTTTCAGGTTGAGAGTTTCTTTTCCTGTATCATTTGGAGTTCTTCCATGGAAATCACTGGACAGAGGTATGAGTTTTTTTTGTTTCATAGACTCTGGATTGGGATGCGTTTAGGTAACATATTTTTATGCTTCAAATTTTGTTGTGTCTTTGCCCATTGAGTATAATTGCTTATGCTTTGTCTTATACAGTTTTGTTAAACTTCTGATAAATCTTAAGTTAAAACATGGGGGAAAAATAAATAAATAAAACATGGGAATATAAGGTTATGATATTTCTTTAATGGGACCTTTATTCTTGTTTTGTTCCTGTGTATGTTGTGTTTGAACTAGTTGCTAAATTTACTGGTTTTCCTTGCTTGACTTTTAGACAATAGTGCTAAGGAGAGTAACATTAGAGCGCCCCCTAAGGGACTTTAATATAAAGTTCTGTAAAATGGGTCTTAAATCTAGCTCAGATTTAGAAAATACACATGCCTATATAATAAAAGAAAGGACTCCATCCACCATTTAAAAAAGACACTGGGTCAGTGGCCATTCTTAAGACTTGGAGGGCAGGTTTCACTGGGACAGACTGTCTCTGATCCTCCACTACACTCTTGAGGAAATGTTCTGCTTGTTTCCTTTCTCTGGCCTTACTCCTAATCTTTGCCTACCACTTTGTACTTTCCTTTTTAGAGGCATGTAAAATTAGAAACAGAAGAACTCTAGAGTGTTCCAACTAAGTTAAGCCCATGGAAAATGAGCATTTCCTAATGCTGAAGACAGGGAAGTCACCTTAGGGGAGGAAAATGTACTGTCTCTGGGTCAGAGGAGACATCGGAATTTGGCCTGTCCAGGAGAACATATGTAAAAGTCATATCCCAGCTTAGTATTGTGGGCAGGTCTTCTTTGGGAAGCTGAACCTGAGACATAGTGGAGAGAACAGACTTCTGGGTGACACCAGAAAGAGCTGTCTCCAAAGCAGCACACAATGGGACCAAAACGGATCTCCAACTTTCCTCTTCTCCTAGGCCTAGTTATCACTTATGTGTATAAGAAAAAGACTTTGATAATAAGTTGTGAACTTTAAAACTTTTACTATATACTTATAAACTGATTAAGTGCTAGGTAATCTTGTTCAGGGTTTTAACTATCCCTTATAGAACTTTGACCAACAGTGGTTACTCTGGCAGCCAGTTAAGTGCTTTTGGGGCAGCTGGCACTCTTTAAAGCAGAGGACAAGTTTCCCCAGTGTCTCTTTGGTGAATCCCCATTGAAACCAATGGCCAATGGAAGGTTGACCAGACAGATAGCTGGATTCCTTTCTAGAGACTGATCTCTGGTTGTGTGGGCCAATAGAAACTGAGAACAACTGAGGGGTCATGGCCAGGGCTACTCTCTAGCGGATACCCAGAGGTTCCTCAATGGAAACTGGCTCCTGACCATTGAAAAATCTCCACTTATCTATCACACATCTCTCTCTCTGCCAGCAGACTAAGAATTCTCCATCAGCTTTTCAGTTGAACCACTTAACTATCCTTTCAGAAATTAGGCAGTTTGCAACAATTTATATTTCACAGCAGCTAGCCAGGAATAATCAACATTTGTGCCTTACATATGCTAACTAAGAGTAAGAAAGAGATTTTAGTCAGCTTTAACTAATGTGCCTTTACCAAAGCGTAAAATGTGATTGCTAGGTGATAAATATGTTTAAACCGTGGGCTTAAAAAATTTAAATAAAAAAACTTTCCTGCTGCTAGGAAAGGTTGCCTTGGTGATTAGGTAGATGACACAAGTGTCTTGGAGATGTCTTTGCCCTAGGGCCCAGGGTGGAATTGCTCTAGTCAATTGTCCCTTTCATCTCTATCTCCAGAGGCGATCTCTTTCCCAGCACAGCAGAGGTGCTCTACTTCCAACTCACCTTCTTATACTTGCCCTCTTCCGAAGAATAAAAAAGGATAATTTATTACAAAGTTATGCTCCCCTGTTTAGACATTCCTGTCACCAGACCAGCTGTAACTTATGCTTAGAAATGTGCAGTAGGAGAAAGCGCACAGCTCATGAGCCTTCTGGGAGGATAGAACTGCACGCCAGTTCAAGGGCGGATAGGCTGGTCGGCCTTTGTCTTCTGTTCTCTCGGATGGCGTACACCTGCTCTGGGGTGAAATCTTCTTGAGGGATGCCTTTAGGGGACAAAGATCAATTAGAAGTAGGGGGGGATGCCCAAACTATTTCTTTTTGTATTTCAGACATGAGATATTCACAGTTGAAGTCTTTTACTCCTTTAGAGTGCATCATTAAGCACTGGAAGATGTTTGACCTTTATACGTTGAAAAAGAGCCATTTAACATTTTTCTGCACATGCATGTGGCCTACCCACCCCCTAGAGCCCAAATGGAATGCAGAGGGAGGTATTATGATGTTCTTTTACAATTAAAATCATAGTGTACAAAGGAGGAAAAATGGTCAGGATTGTATTATGTTCAAACCTTCTTTACATTAAGAAATAACTCCTATTTATGATCAAGGTATAATTATAATCCACATGAGACTACCTGTGTTCACATGTCTCTTTCTCTCAATGACTTAAAGCAGATCAAGCTAGAACTAGAAAAATTTTCAGATGACCCTAATAAATACATTGATGTCTTTAGAGGATTTACTCAAATCTCTAAGTTAAGCTGGAAACATGTAATGTTAATTTTAAATCAAACATTGACTTCTAATGAGAGATAAACTGCATTATAAGCTGCTATTGCATTTGGTTATGAATATAGTATTATTAATTTTAGACAGCCAGAAGATAGACAGTCAGGGGAACTGCCAATTCCCCCTGGAACCTAAGCAGTCCCTACCCAAGATCCCTACTGGCCTAGAGATCGTATGGGAGACTGGAATAGGACACATTTTCAGACATGTGTTCTGGAAGGTCTAAGAAGGATAAAAGCTAAGCCATTCAATTATCTTAAACTGTCAGTGATTCAACAAGAAAAAAAGGAACACCCCTCTACTTTCTTAGAACATTTACTAGAGGCATTGATAAAATATATTTCCTTAGATTCTAATTCAGTAGAGGGACACATTATTCTTAAACATAAGTTCCTTACTCAGTCAGTCCCAGATATTAGAAAAAAGCTGCAAAAAATAGATTTTGCTCCAGATAGCTCACTCGATACTTTAGTAAAAACTACCTCCTTATCATCCCATAATCAGGATTGGGAGAAAACCAGGGAGAGAAAACAAAGAGATCAAAAAGTGGCTGTTTTTGTTGTGGCTTCAAAAAAAACAGACCCTAAGTCTGATTCTCTGGGTTCCAAGAAGATCTCAATGACTAAGTCCATCTGCTGCTACTGTCAAAACCCAGGCCACCTTAAGAGGGACTGCCTTAAGAGGCCCCTATACCGTGTCCTGACTGCCAAGGTAGCCACTAGAAGCAGGACTGCACTCTGAGACAGAGGCCCCAGAGCCCAGACTCATCTTCCCAGATGGTCCAAAGAGACTAAAGGGCTCAGGGCTGCCTCCTCCCTCTGACTGAACTGCGTCTCTACCTGTCATCTCCATGGGGAGCCCTGAGTAACCATGCCTACAGGAAAGAGAAACCAGCCCATTGCTGGACACTGGCGCAGGCTCCAGCCCTGACCTTCCTTCCAGTCTTCATACCTCAATAAAAACAGCCACTAAAAATATATATCTTATATCTTAAACTGTAACCGAAATAACTTTCTCTTTACCCATTCCTTTTAGTTATGCTTAAAAGCCCAGCTCTCATCCTGGAGAGATTTTTATCTTGTTTACATACTGTAATATGTATTCAGGATGCCAACTAATCAAAATGATGCTCAGGCTGGTTTTTACAAATGCAATACATATTGTTGTTCATGTACAAAAACTTGAGAGTTTTTTTCATTGGTCAAAAGAAGGTGTTAATCTGGTTTTCATAAATCATCAAACTTTTAGACATAATTTTTACTAAAGCCAGAGGGATGTGTGGCAAAATGTTAGACTCCATCAGTGAAGGGGTCTAGAAGCCAGTGGATGACAACCATACCCCTGACAAATAGTTTCTAAACTTACCTGTCAGCTCTGATTCTCACGCTTTGATAATACATGCTCTAATTTCTCAGAAAATTTGCTCTTGCCTAGAGGATGCCAGACCCCAGGTAATCATACAGATAAAGCCTATAATAAATGTGCTAGATTACTTTTAGAATCCTTTTACTGGGCTCCACTAGATTTTATCGAGGGGGAGGGTTATATGACAGCTGGTCTCTCTTCTAAATAAAGAAGTAAAATTAATAAAGCAGGCCATCCTCCAAAATCAGATGGCATTAAACATTCTAACAGCAGCACAGGCTATCCTCCAAAATCAGATGGCGTTAGACATTCTAACAGCAGCACAGAGGAGTACTTGTACAATTGCAAAAACTAAATGCTGTGTGTACATTCCTGATTCTTCTGCTAATACCTGAAAAGCTTTTAAAGATACCAGATGGCAGATCAATGGCATGTCAGACTTAGAAATTCCCTGGACCGTACCCTTATCCTCTTTATGAGAGGCCGTTATTTCCTCCTCTTGGTAAAAATCTTTGTTGACTGTGTTAATAATTATACTATTGATCTTATTATTCGGCCCATACATACTTAATTGTTTCTTTGATTTGGTTGCCTCCATACTTAAAGCTATACACCTACCCAAGATGAAAATGCCTGGTGTCTATCCAGGGCATTTAGATAGATCCTCTGGCTGGGCATGGTGGCGCACGCCTGTAATCCCACACTCAGGAGGCTGAGGGAGGAGGATCATTGCAAGTTCAAGGCCAGCCTAATCTGCATAGCGAGATCCTGTTTCAAAAAAAAAAAAAAAAAGAAATAGAAAAACCCTCTGGAGAGTATGTCTGACTGCCGATCAACAACTATGACCTCCTTCAGCCTGAAGAAGCCAGAGTGGTAATTGCCCGTTACTCCCTCATGGCAGTTCGCGTCACTTCTTTGGAGCGAGGAGTGTTAGAGGCAGCTGAGTAGATAGAGATACTAGAAATAAGATAGTCAGTCAGACAGGGCCAGGCCCCCGAAGAGCCACTGTGGAAGACAGTGTACTGTGTAAATGCGGGAGAGACAGGCACTTCCTCTGTGGGCCAGGCCTCAAGAAAAAGATAAAACAAACGTGCTCACATACCTTCCTAGTTATGGACCTCAGGGACTGATACTCTAAATAGGTATCAATCACCTTGACAAAGCCAGGAAGAGTCACTAGTCCCCTACAGCAAAGGCCCTGTTCTGTGTTCATGCCTGCTTGCTACGGACTCACTTCCCCATTTGATCCCGATTTAATCCATTTTGCCTGAGTAATTATACTTGTAATCTTATTGGCTGGTCAGAGTTTTGTCCCATCCCATGCCCACCTAGCGAGTTCCCATGTTTCCCACCTTGGAGCTGCCTCACCTTGTAGGTTTG
This sequence comes from Dinomys branickii, assembly GCA_004027595.1. Classification (NCBI taxonomy): domain Eukaryota; kingdom Metazoa; phylum Chordata; class Mammalia; order Rodentia; family Dinomyidae; genus Dinomys; species Dinomys branickii. The sequence continues at coordinate 36,530 of PVLD010016948.1, forward strand.
CTCTATAAAAGTCCCTAGAAAAGACAGGTTCCTGGGCAACTCACTCAGGCCCCCTTCTGCCCCTCTCTTGAACAACTTTCTTTCCCCCAATAAATACATCCTGCTCTTAACTTCCTCTGTTCTTAAAATTCATTCTTTGATTTTGGAGAACACGAACTCGTCCCAGGTGCCCTTCAGGCTGGGAGTTTCTTTCCCCTGTATCACCTCGCACTCCAGCTCTCTTTCCCTCCCACCATGCAGTGCGGCTCAGCGCGGCCTGGCCCCTCCCTCCCACTCTTGCCCCCTGCTCTGGAGGCCTTCGTGCTCGCCCCACCTGGTCCTTCCCCTTCTGGGCGCTCAGCTCCGTTCCCCCTTCCCATCCCCATTGTGTGTCACAGGACTGAGCAGGGCCCATGGGATGTGGGCCCCTCGCAGACCAGGCCAAGCCCACCCATGGCAGCGCCCAGCTTTCTTTCCAACCTGCCTGGGAATGGAGCGCAGTCTGTGGATTCAGGGGACGTGGAGGAAACCTGGGCGCATGACTGCATGGAGCAGCACACCTGTCCTCTCACCCATCCAAACCAGAGGAGAGGCGTGCAGAGTCGTTTTGTTTTGTTTTCCCAGTGCAGGGATTGAACCCAGGGCTTTCACACTGAGCTACATCCCTAGACTTTTTAAAACAAATTTGAGATAGTCTTGCTATATCACTAAGTTGCCCAAGCTGGGCTCAAACTCACAGTTCTCCTGCCTCAGCCTCCTAGAGTCGCTGGGTTTATAGGTACACACCATCACACCCAGCTAAAAGTACATTTTCATTGTGCTAAACCACTGAGAATTGGGTCCTTCTATGTATTTTTGTTATGGCAACTATCCAACACTGACTAATACATTTTCCCAATAAAACAAAACCTGAAAATAGAAACCTCCTTGATCCTGTTCATCACAATATTCCTGGCCCGAGCACAGTGCCTGTCACATAATAGACCCCTGATAATACCTTTTCCTTTCGTTGTGGTGCTGGGGATTGAACCTAGGGCTTAGCACACACTAGGCAAGGGCTCTACCACTAAGCTAGGTCCCCAGCCTGTGACAATATCTTTTTCGAAATAAAAGAAATATATTTCTTTGGCCATATGTCTGCGGGTTATGTGTGCAGACAGCCTGAACTTTGGATGCTATAATGCTGATCTATTTTCTGTGCCCTGATAGCTCAACATGGAAACGGAAAGTGACCCCCTTTGCAAGGTGAGGCGCAGGTTCCCCTCTGGGATTGTCTTCCTCGTCCTGAGGAAGGAAGAGCAAAGCTACACTGTACTTTTTAATGTGTGCGAATAGGAAGACTTCCAGGAGAGAAGTGAAGGATGGAAACTTTTCTCAAAACTTTGTGTCCTTCAGAGGACCCCTGGACTGGGCATGGGGCTCAGGTGAGTGCTTGCTCAGCATGTGCAGGGCCCAGCACCTGTGCCCAGCGATGGGCCAGTGGGTGAGGGGAGGTGCAGCGACTCTCCACAGGGGCTGAGATGTAAAGTCAGGTGACCTGAAGTATCCTCGCTGTGACCCCAGCACATGTCATGTGCAAGCACCACTGCACAGTGAAACCGAGTTTGTTGTGGTTTTGTTTTTAGAGTACAGGGGTTTGAACCTAAGGTCATGCTGAAATACATCCTCAGCCTTTTTTCCTTTTGAGACAGAATCTCAGCAAGTCACTGAATTGCCTGGGCTGGGTTTGAGACTTGCAGTCCTCTTGCCTCAGCCTCCCAGGAGTGCTGGGATTATAGATGTACAACCCCATAGACAATGTTTCTCAAGGGGTAGTCTGTTTTTGGATGATTTCTGAGATACCAAATGATGATAATCACTTGGGAAATCTCTTTTAAAATGCTTAATCCTGAGTCCTACCAATTCTAATTCTATTGAATTAGATGCCACTGACTTTGAATCTTGATAGGTAGGAATTTGTATCTGTATTTTTAATAAACTCCTCAAAACATTCTCATGCTCAACAAAGCATGGGTCTCAGTGCCACCTGCGTGTTTTTTTTTTTTTTTTTTTGTATTTCTGCTTTTCAGTAATTGGAAATTATTGTATCATCTTCCACTACAGCAGGTCCCTCTTGCTTTTAACTAGCTAATGTCTGTGCTAGAAAATTACATAAAAATAGCTCACAATTTCCTCCCTGCTGGCACCAGAGGGGTAGGATGGTTATAGGCTGTCATCTGGTCTGCTTTTATTTTTCTTTCATCAGCTTCCGCTTGCTGGGTCCTTATTTCACAGGGCTTTGCAAATTTCCTGCTCCCAGGACTTAGTGGGGAGTTGAGGTTATTTGCTGACTTCTTGTTCATTGCAAAAAGGACCCCTGGGATCCCCTGTTGGTGGAAGTTTGAAATGCTACAACCACTTTGGAAAAACTGACAGCACCTACCAATGTTAAGTATGCAGCACCCCATGATTCCTCTCTTAGCTACACATCCAAGAAAAAATGAATGTTACATCCACAACGAGGTGTAGATACCACTGTTCACAGTGGCTTTATTGTAAAAGCCACATGCTCAAAAACCATCCTTTCATGTGGATTCAGATGCAAGCAAAACTAAGCAGTAGTGACATAAATAAGAACAGGAGACGCTTCTAGATGAGGTTGACTAGTGACCTGGCAGTGAGAAGGTCTCCGGGTAGGGGTGGCTCTACGCTCCTCGCCTGGAGGTTTCACCAGTGCACATGTGGAAAGGAATGGTGAGCTGTGTGCGTGACTTGTGCATTTTACTTTCATTGCAGGCAAGTGCCCGGACCCTCGGCTGTGGAAACCCAGAGCCCTGGCCAGTGCGCGTAGCCGCCCCGCCCGCCTTGTCAGGGCTTCCTCTGCTCCAGATGTTTCCTGCAGCTGCCTCCCCCCACTCTTGCACGGTTTTCTTTCATGGCTGTTGCTGGGAGTGGCAGCAAAATGGACCTGCTGGCTCCACCGCTGAGGCAGGGCCCCAGGAGGAGAGGGGGCAGGACTGGGACCCCAGGCTCGGCCCCTCAGTTTCAACTCCCTTTGTTGAGGCTCCTGTAAATCTTCCCATTTCTGTTTCTTCAATCATTTCCGCCTTTTCCCCAATTGCCTCCAGCTTTGGAGATCAGTGGTGTCCTCATTCAGAACCGCTGTGGTTTGGGACGCCACCCTGCACAGCAGAGGAGGATGTGTAGCAGCAGAGGCGGAGACTCCGGAGCCTGAGGTCACAGGCGGCTAAATGGACACGCTGGAGCACACTGCCAGGTGATAATCACAGATGGGAGAGCACAGGCATGTGTAAAATCTTCACGTTTCCAGCTCCTCGTGTTTAACATTCCACTCAGGATTTCACAAACCACAAAACCTAGGTGTCACAGAGCAGCAGTGCCCGAGCTTCTGGACTGAATCTGACTTCTGTTCCAAAGTGGAACAGATGCACCTCTTTCCACAGTGGAATCACAGCAACCCAGTCCGGAATGAGGTGGGCCTGAATGCGTAAAACACATTCCCTCCAACTCCTGGATGCCGAGTCACCTAGGAAACTGGAAGTGTGGATCAATTAGGAGAAATTAAGGAGCCTTGCCAGGTGTGGTAGTACAATCCCAGCTCTCAGGAGGCTGAGGCAGGAGGATGGCTGCAAATTCGAGGTCTCCTAGGCTACAAAGTGAGCTCAAGGCCAGCTTAAACTGCATAGAGAAACCCTGTCTCAAAAAGAAAAAGAAATTAAGGAGCCATCCTGACTTAACGGAAGAACGTGTCCCGGTAGGAGCCGGTGTCTTCCCGGATGGCCGTGAGCAGGGAGGACAGAGGAAGCAGGAATCCCTGCATTAGCCAAGCTGCCTGTTCAGAAGTCGTGATGTTAAAGCCAGGGCTTTTCAGCCTTCACAGCACAAGAGAGTTGTGTGGGGAGCTTTTAAAACCCACTGCAGCCAGGATCCCAGCCCAGGGATTCTGGGTCCACTGATCTGGACATCAAGACTCTCAAAACCCCCGACCCTGCCAAGGGCAAAGTTCTGCTGCATGGCTGAATCCAACCCTACCAATGCATTCACCACCTTCTCTCTGCTCCTCAGCGGCTGGACATTTGTGTTTCTCCTTCGAGGCTTTTGTGAATAACGCTGCCATGCAGTTTGTATGCCGGTGTTTCGTAAATGCTCACTTAGACATATGTCTCAGGGTGACACTGCCAGCTCACCCGGGCCCCTGTATTTGGCTCTCTGAGGAGCTGCTGTGCTGCTTTCCATGGTGGCTGCCCACGTTAGAGTCCCACTAGTTTCATCTAATGAGTCTAATTTTCTCAATCTTTGCCAGAACTGGCTGTTTTCCATTTTCTAAGATTTGAAGCCATCCTGGTGGGTGTGAAGTGCTACTCGTTGTGGTTTTCTTCTTTGCATTTCTCTAATGAGAATGAGGATGAGGGTCTCTTTGTGTCCTGACTGCCCATCCACACACTTTCTTCAGGGAGACGTCTGCTCAAACCCTGCGCTCATTTTTAAAGCAGGTGGCCTTTCCTTGAGCTGTAAGGGTGCTAGGTCCTAAATCCTTCTCACAAACACGATTTGCAAATATTTTGTCCCATTCTACAGATTGTGTTTCACTTTTTCACACTGGCCTTTAAAGCACAAAAGGTGCCTTTTAATATTGGTGAATGTAATTTATCTATTTTTTTCTTGGTTAGTTGTGTATTTGGTGTCACAGCTAGGACAAAGAAATTTAGTAACAAATAGAATGGTGGTTTCTTTCTTTTGCTAGAGTCGGCAGCATCTTGGATGGTTCCAGTGTCGTATACACTCCTGTGTAATCCTCTCCCTTTGACCTTGGGCTCCACCAAATGACTCACTTCTTTTTTTAAAAAAATTTATATATATATATATATATATATATATATTTTTTTTTTTTTTTGAGACAGGGTCTTGCCTTATAGTTCAGACTAGCTTTGAACTGAGCATGTAGTCCAGGCTGACCTTGAACTCACAGTGATCCTCCTGCCTCTGCCTCCTGTGTGCTGGGAGTACAGGCATGTGCCACCACACCCGGTTTAAATGATTCAGTTCTAATGTTTAGAATATGACAAAAGTGAAGCAAGATCATTTCCAAGATTAGGTCACAAGATGAGTCTGACTTCGGTCTTGCTGTCTTTTGCTAAGTCTCACCCTTGCTTGGAGAGAGCCTACTGCCACATGTGAGCTTCCCTACAGAGATCTTTGCGTCCCGTAGTCAGCAAAGAGTTAACGCAGTCCCCAGCACGGCATGCAGGCACCTGGCCCACAGAGACTGAGATCATAAATACTGATCATTTTAAACCGTTCAGTTTTAGCCTAGTTTATTGCACAGCAACAAATTACTCACACCATGGCTTTTTGCAAAGGTAAACTGAGAGGCCACAGGGCGGTAACCAAAAGCTGCAGCTGCAAAGCACTTGGCCTCAAGGGGATTTCCAAAAGCAGCAGCAAAATCTTCAGATGTGACTCATTTCAGGCCAGTAGCACCTGGAGCTCTGAAACAGTTTCCAGTTTTCCCCTTAGTACCCACAGCTGACTGCACTACCTACAAACTGGCGTAATATTATGGAACACAAGCAATTGTAATATCTAAGCAAAATAAAGTTAGGGGGATGTTGGTGCGATGGACAAAATATGAAATGTGCATAAAGTCACCATAGGACCCTCCCCCCCCACCTGGAACGTCCCAATTTCAAATCTTTTTTCTTATGGTCTAAATGTATCCTGTGAAGGGCTCTGAAAACACAGGGGCCACACATACACCATGTGGTCAAACAGAAAGCCTCTGGACTCTTTGGAGGGTTGAGGGAATCCCACAGCATCTCAGTTTATTATTTTGTTTTAGGTTTTTTTTGTCCTTTCGAGACAGGGTCTTGCTATGCAGTTCAGGCTGGCCTTGTGCTCACTGTGTAGCCCAGGTTGGCCTCCAACTCGCAGTGATCCTCTTGCCTCAGCCTCCTGAGTGCTGGGATTACAGGTGTGTGCCACCACATCTGGCCCTTCAGTTTATTGTTAAAGCTTACAGGATCCAACATACATTCATGTTAAAAACCTTAGAAAAAATAGGAATAGATGGCCTATACCTCGATCTGATCAAAGCCATCTACAACAAACCAACAGCCAACATCATACTAAACGGACATAAACTGAAAACCTTCACTTTAAAGTCAGGAACAAGACAAGGATGTGCATTGTCACCACTCCTATTCAACATAGTTCTGGAAGCACTAGCCAGAGCAATCAGACAAGAGAGAGAAATAAAAGGAATAAGGATAGGAAAGGAAGAAGTCAAACTATCACTATTTGCAGACGACATGATACTATACATGGAGGACCCAAAAAACTCCACAAGAAAACTCCTGGAATTAATTGACAAATTCGGCAGCGTAGCCGGATACAAAGTCAACACCCAAAAATCAATAGCATTCCTGTACACAAACAACAAACAGACTGAGAGAGAAATTGAGGAAACCATACCCTTCACAATAGCAACCAAGAAAGTGAAATACTTAGGAATCAATCTAACAAAGAATGTGAAAGATTTATTCAGTGAAAACTACAGTACTCTGAAAAAGGAGATTGAAGAGGATTTCAATAAATGGAAAAACATACCATGCTCATGGTTAGGAAGAACTAACATTGTAAAAATGGCCATACTACCAAAACTGTTGTACAGATTCAATGCAATTTCCATCAAACTACCGTTAGCATACCTCACAGATCTAGAGAAAATATGCCTCAAATTCATCTGGAACCAGAAGAGACCCAGAATAGCAAAAGCAATCCTGGGCAATAAGGACAAGTCAGGTGGAATCACAATCCCTGACCTGAAATTACACTACAAAGCAACTGTAATAAAATCAACCTGGTACTGGCTAAAAAACAGACCTGAGGATCAATGGAACAG